>CAJUYH010000378.1:0-69650 GCA_910591685.1 Galerucella tenella | reverse complement strand
TCGAAAACATTGTTACTTTCAAATTAGATAAAAATCCTAGATTTTATAAATAATAAATAATACAACAGGTATAATAACATTAAAAAATGTATAGATATTGTTATTACCTGAATTACATCAAAACTATGCATGCTCACTATTCAAATCACTAACACAATATATACAAATATCTTTTAAAAATATTACTAATGCTCGACCGAGTTTTTTCTAGGCAAAAAACACTGGCTGTTTACAGGTTTACTGGATTTTTATTGGCGCTAGATAGGTGACTCGATATATTGAGGTATTTAGTCGATAGATATTATTTAAATATACAAGGAGTATTGAAAATAATTTTAATTTTATACAAGGACGGCTTTAATTGAAATACAGGAAAAGAGTAAGTTTTAAGTATAGAACGTTTGAATTATTTTTGAAGGGAAGGGCATTATTATAATGAATATATTTAAACAATGCTATACGAAATATTAAGGAACATATATTTGTTCCAATAGATTGCTTGTATGTGGTACACATAAAAATAAGGACAAAAAGACAAAGATCAATTTTAAAAAAAATGCGTTGAAAGTAGACATGTTTCGTGAAAAACGTTTTGGGAAAAGAAAGGAGTGTTCATTCTATAGTTACTTTTACTATAATGAATGTAAGTAACATTTACAATATATTAAAATCCCTTGAAGTACCTATATAAGATTTGTTCTCCCCGCAGAATCTTTTCTTGGATTTTTAATAATTTAACTCGATTTCTTCTGGCTGAATGACATAAGTCTAAGCTAAAAAAACTTGATACTTTTTGCATTAAAGCAAATAATACACCAGCTCAACAAGAAGCGAAGCTTCCGATCATTTTTTTGTATGCGCATGTCTGAAAGTCGCCATTTTTATAATAAGATTCTTGTCATATTTGACTTTGTTGTCTGTCAACCAGCTTGGTAAACAAAAAGCATTTTTCAATTTTTGTCTATCATTTTTACTTTGTCCCTTGTTTCGAAAATTATTACTGAATTACTTGAAGCTATGGGAAGAATAACTTGTGCTGTGCGGGGATGTCACACGGGAACAGGAGAAGTTACCTATATCTATGTTTGGATTCCCAAAAGACCCTGTTAGGTAAGTCTTTGAGTTTCTTTTGCTAATTTAGGCATAAGTATAAAAAATACTCAAATAAATATTTGATTAGGTATTCTTTGACATTACATTGAATAGAATTTTCATGAAGTGAACAACTTTTGTGATAGATTGTGTTGACTCATTCTACCTAACAATAAACATATTATATTAGCAAATAATACACCAGCAAATATATTATTTGTGTGTATTATTTGATATTAGCCTGAACTTATTATTGTCTTGAAATATTTTAGATCCCAGCTATGGTTACAGGCTTGTAATCGTGAAGATTTGTCTGGAAAGACAACAGTTCAAATTCAAAAAAATTACAAGCTGTGTGAGCTTCATTTTGAAGACAAATTTATCACCAAGTGTGGAAGCTCTAGGAGATTGTTCGAGTTAGCTGTACCTACGAAATTCTTAGAACTAAAACGACAGTCATGTTTTGACAAATGATCCCCCAAGAAAGATAATTGTTCACTCTGGTAAATATTAAGCTTGATTTGAGTTATTGGAATCAGTTGATGTATTTTATTGTTATTTGCATTTATAATAAGTCTACTTTGTGGCAGTACCAACTCTTACTTTGTTTTAAATCAGTTACAACAATTAATAACATTATAATTGCAGATAACATACCGTCACCTTCTTCATGTGGAGCAGAAAATTTCCCTAGCTGTCAAGCTTTGCCATTATTGGGTAAATATTTCAATTGTTCAAATACATCTGTATATGCAATGCATCAAAACGTATAGTTTATTTACAAGTATGTATAGGTATACATAAAAAACTACACATATATTTTTCTTACAAAATCCACATTATTAAAAATAACATTATAATATTGCAGATAACATACCGTCACCTGAACCAGGACCCTCCTCATCTGGAAAGAACACATTTTTTTGTGTACAATGATGCTCATTGGTTGTTTACTATATATATTTTAGATAATGAATATGTTCAAATGGAAGTTGGTACTAAAGATGTCACGTCTGCTGTAGCTGTGCCAAATAAACTACACATTCAATATACAGGCCACTGTAACCGTATTATATTTCAAATACACATATACTTTTTCTTACAAAATCCACATTATTAAATATAACATTATAAAATTGCAGATAACATTCCGTCACCTGAACCAGGACCTTCTTCATGTGGAACAGAAAATTTCCCATTTTTTGTAGACACTATTTTCATTTCTAGTAAACCAAATAAAAAATGTTATTATTACATTTGTTTCAATATCTTTCCTACCCTACTAATGCTTCTTTAAATACTTATTTACATATAATTACTTGCAGTGCTCGGCAGAAATTAAAAATAATTAGAAAAACAACACCTATCTAACTGAAACACTGCATGATTTTACCAACTGAAAGTGTACTGTTGAATCATGTATAATATGCTTATAATAGGTGTTTGTTAATTTTACTGCTCAACTTGAAATAAATATATAATAGGTGGTGGGCCCAGAGGTTTGATTGTCAAGTAATAACAAACAATTTGTAGTAATCGTGTATATGTCAGTACATAAATCAGTAAGTAATCATATAAAAAAAAAATTAACCTCAATGTTTTAATGTCGAGGTTTTTTTCTACGTGTAACTACGAATTATATCGCTAATATTTGAAAAATTTGATTACTTTTCTTAGTGTATTTACTAGGTTATCTGTCAACGTCGGTCTCTCAAGGTCATATATTTTTGTTACCGAAACTTCAAAGAGAATGCGTCGGGCTTCGCTTCTTGTTAGCTGGTGTATTCTTTGATTAAAGTAAGGACAGTTTTGACCGGTTTCTATAGCGTCATAACCATTGTTATTTTATCAACAACGTCAAGCTGACACTTTATTATCATAAAATTGAGAGAAATTGAAATTATTGATTTGTTTAACAACCAAATGGATAAAGAAAAATCAGCAGATATCTCTTGTCTGTCGTTGCTGTGGTCCAGGGTATTTAGAACAAAATCATCCGAATAGAGGAAATTTTGGAGCCCAACAAATATAGAGATGCGGTTTTCTGCATTGTGTTCGGGAAGGTTCCAGAAAAGACTGGGAAGAAAGTGGGTTAGCACTTTTTTGAAAAACGCCTTCTGGGCCGGAAAATGCATTTTACAATTGCATTATCTCTTGCACCATTATGGAAACGATTGAAAACTCGGGAGAAATCGCTCGAAAATCGTTACCTGTGCATTAAAATTACCCGGGGGAGCACGGAGGTGGCTCTGTGGGGGTGCGCGGGAGGTGAATTGGGGGAGGAATGACAGCGTGCATGAAAATCGCTCCAAACTTGTAACTCGGGGGGTTTTCGGGAATGCTGAACTCAATACTGGCATTGGAATTATGCGGGGGCGCTCAGGGGCGCCTCTGCAGGGGTATCCGGGGGGTCATTCTTGTAACCATGTAAATGGCTCAAAAATCGTTACCCGGGGGTTTTCGGGGATGCCGAACTCGATTCTGGCAGTAGGCTTGCTACAAAGAATATTTGTCTTACAAAAAGCAGCTGTACGCTCCATTATACAAGCAAAATATCATGAACCTTGTAAAGAGATATTTAAACAGCTTCAAATTATGAGTTTGTTCTCCTCAATTGTGAATGAAAATTTAAATTATGTGAAAATTAATAGAAATCACTTCACAAGTCATGCAGACATACATAATTATGATACTAGGGGAAAACATCAAATTGTCCCAACAAGAGTAAGAATAAACAAGTACCAGGGTCTAGGTATTCGATTCTTTAATGCACTCTCTGAAGAAATTCAAAACTCGCCTACAAAAATATTTAGAACCAAAATAAAAAGTATATTGAAGGATATGTGTCTATACAACATTAACGACTATTTTGAAAAAGTTAAACATGTCACCTAAGTATAAATTTTGAATATGTATGTGCATTATTTAAAATGTTAAAACTTTTAACTGTGAATTGTTGGTGTTAAATGATTATTCTTTTTATATATATATGAATTGTAATGACGACCTTTATGTATGAGAATAAATATTTCTATTTCTTTTTCTAAATTACCCAGGAGCGTTCAGGGGCGCCTCTGCAGGGGTATCAGGGGGTCATTCTGGGGGGAAATTGCATAGCCCATGGGAAGCGCTCCAAACTCGTTACTTGGCATCCCCGAAAACCACCGGGAAACGATTTTTGAGCCATTTACATGGACCATGCGATTTCCCCCAAGAATGACCCCCCGGATACCCCTGCAGGGGCGCACCTGAGCACCTCCGGGTAATTCCATTGCCAAATTTGAATTTAGCATCCCTAAAAACCCCCGAGTAACGAGTTTGGAGCGAGTTTCATGCACGCTGCCATATTCCTCCCCCAATTCACCCCCCGCACCCCCACAGAGCTAACCCACATTTTACCCAGTCTTTTCTGGGACCTTCCTGAACACAATGCAGAACACCGCATCTCTATATCTGTTGTGCTCCAAAATTTCCTCTATTTTTCCTAAATGCCCTGGTCTACTGGCAGAAAAATCAAGAAAGAGGTATTAAGCAACGTATCAATACTACAATAAAGGATGCCAAACAAAAACAGCTACTGCAGTTTCAGAAACCGTACTTCTGGCGTAGGGAAGATGTGAATAAATTCCTGTGTGAAGCCACCGATAATATTTATTTAATAATGGAGATTACGGAGCGTGCCGTTCTAGTGAACTCTGTCCAATGAAAATAGACAATGTAGAATTAAGGCACAACTGTTACTATTCCTGATTCCAAAATTGGAATGGCATGTGAATTTACAGTGGCTAAAATAGATGAGAAGCCAGAGGTCTCTTGTAGTATCTACTTCAAGATTAACAGAAAACTTGGTTAGATATGAAGTTAGAACATATAATACAAATTGACAAAACACGAGAGAACATTTTTGTAAATGATGTTCATATTTTGCTTAGATATTAAATTTTAATAGTTAAGTTGATATAAAAAATAACTAGTCCATAGGAAATAAACCAGTTTCCATTGGAAATTACTTCCAAATTTTAAAATAAAATTCAAATTTTAATGCACTCTCCGACCACCACCCGAGGATTTCCGAACGCTACCGATGATACGTGTGATTTCATACCATTTGTTTACTTTTGTCAATATGGCAGGTTTTGCATTTGGTTCTGTGTAGTTTTGTGTTTATATTGTATTTTAATCAACTATTAATTGCTTCATCGACGTGAAAATATCATTTATATGTTTGTTTGAGACCATTACGTGTTTGTGTGTGCTTTTTTTTATTCCTAAAAGTCAACGTAAAGTGGAAAGTGGACTTAAATATTCGATATTTCCGAGGATATTTTAACATTTAGAAGAGAATATTTTTTTTACTAGTTCAGTGTTCAGTGACGATTCTTTCATATTTTGTGAGTAAAGATATGGCTAGCGAAGGTTTTGTAAAAGCACAAACTGATAACTTGCCCAAAGTAGACTCATTTATGCTGCTTGAATTTATGAAGTCAAACTGCTGCTTTAATGCAGAGGAAATAAGAGGAGTTAAAGCATTATGGTAAATACGATTTAAACTATGTATTATATATAATATATAGCAACCATATTTCGAAACCACTAATTTTCACTCCTGTTGAATAATATTTTTTCACATTTTCAGTGGAAACTTGATGTGTGGTCGTAAGAATATTATATTTTTATGGTTGATTCCTAGGCATATAGGTACATAACCTCAAACTATTTAAGAAGAAAAATTACCAACATAGAAGTAAGTACTTACATTCAAATGGTCTTCACAAACAAAAGCAGTAATATTTGTCGAAATATCGTCTTTGTTTCAACGCATAGCTTGCAACCACAATGCCCTTCTCTTGAGTGCATTTTTGCTTGCGCCATCAGGTAAAGTAACAAATATATTGTCTGGAGTTTTAATAGACGTTGATTTGCACACTGGAACAATGCAATACTTGGAATACAAAGTTTTTTCACGGCTTTATCTATTTTTAAAGCTTACAGAAACAAATTAGGTCACAAAAACTCAGAGCGTGATACACGAATAAGAACGTGAACAAATGGAGTGACGTCAAGCGCGTTTTGGCGGATTTTCAAATTTTATGATTTTTAAAGTCGTTTTAAAAGTAAAGTTTATATTTTTTTGAAAAAATAGGCATGCAAGGTGTTAGGAGACCTGATAAAGCGTCGATTCTCACCAATAGCAAAATTTATGCTTGTACCCTATTGTAAAAATTGAACTGTCAATTTTCATATAAATAAATAAGATATACCATTTATATATAGCACAAATTATTACTACGCAAGGGTCGTCAAGGGCAATCGATACTTTTTTGGTAATTGTTACCTACGTCCTTCAAAATGCGTTGTTCGAAACATAGGAAGAAGAAAATATATTTTACTAGGTATGTGCATTGAACGTTGAATTCAACGAATCATCCGCAATTAAAGAAGTTTTATTCGACGAAAACTGCACAGTACAGTATTTCATGTGTAGCCGTATAGGTAGTCTTTACAAGATCAATTAGAACTCAACTTTGAGGTTGTAAACAAATATATTCCAATATTAATTGCATATAT
Organism: Galerucella tenella; assembly: GCA_910591685.1. Taxonomy (NCBI): domain Eukaryota; kingdom Metazoa; phylum Arthropoda; class Insecta; order Coleoptera; family Chrysomelidae; genus Galerucella; species Galerucella tenella. The sequence goes on along the minus strand of CAJUYH010000378.1, from coordinate 62,990 downwards.
ACGACCGATATCTCAGTATTCACTAATGAATTGACTCATTTAAATTGGCACTAATTGCCGCGTAATCGTTAACTCATTTAACTAATAATTGAAGAATTATTCAACAGTTCAACAAATTCAATTAATTAAACTACATGTAAATGATCCGGCGACGATAGAGCGAATCACTTTCTGTGTTGGACCTTTAATTCGATTCGGCTGGTTGATCCTTTTAACCTCTCCATTTAAATATTGGATTTTTACATTCACTTCGTTATACAGGGTGTTGCTATGATCGACAGACAAACTACCATACTCTAGAATCAATTATTGATTAATTTTTTGTATACGAACAAAAACTATTAAATTGTTTTATTAATTATAAACAATTTACAAAATTGATGTTCAATGTACGAGTGTTGTAATGGTTATGAGTGTTAGTCCAGTCGGGTTAGCATTAAAGGTGAATGTGAGAGCAGTAGGTGAAATTTTTGATGGAATCCCTCAAACATAATAATATCATGGTTAATGATAAATAATTGCCTCCACCGGTTTTTAGGCTGTGCTAATTGCATGATAACAGTTTAAAGCCAAAACAACCAAAAATGGGCCTGTTTTTCGACATGTTTTCGAATTTTACCCGAGAAGTATTGAGTTTATCTTGCATATGTATGGAAACAAAGTTATAAAGCGTGAAATTTCCTATGAAATTCCGTGGTTCAAAATGTGAAAATTCTCATCCCTGCAGCCACAGCGCATAGATAAGTGAAAAATTTTTGAAAAAACAGCTGTTTTTCAGAAGCAAAATACTAATGCAAATTATGGAGCAATGTAAATCATTATTTGTCTCGTAATACTCACGACCTGAATGCATCAAACGCGGTTCCGATATCTTATTCAGTTGCTGAGTAATCTAATTGTTAATGAACATTCGGTAAAAGAAATGGACATTGTTAGAATAAAGACATATGCCACAAAAAAAGGTTTAAACTTAAAATACTAGAAGGTTACAGCTATCATATGCAATGATTTAATCAACAATTTTTTTGGCTTAACTGACTCAGGCGTTAGTTTAAAAAAGTGGTTAAAATTTTTCCTCAGTAACAATTAAGATATCTGTACGGTTTTACATTTTAATTGAAATCTGAAAAAAACCCACCTGAAGGACTTAAAAAAAACAACTTTTGGCGTTTTGATCGTTCAATTCGGACCATTTAATCCCGAGTTATTGAATCCCAAACTTGATCAACGATTCTCGGCAATCGATCAACAAGCTAACGAAAAAGGAAATACCGACATGCAGGTACGATTCAACCCATAGCCACATATTATAATCTGTGCTCTTGCCGCTATACTCAGCCATGCCCTCCCCTCGGAATCACAGCGCCGCATATTCTCTCTTCTATCTGATGTAATTGTTGATAAGTTATGAAAAGTGGGTGTGTTGAAAAATATCTGGGAAGTATGCAGAAGGATGGTGATGATGGTCCGAATTGTACGTTCAAAACGCCAAAAGTTGTATTATTCCAAGTTCTTCAAGTAGGTTTTTCCAGAATTTAATTAAAATAAAAAACCGCACAGATATCTCAATTGTTACTAAGGTAAAATTTGAACAACTTTTTTAAACTAACGTCTGAGTATGTTGAACCAAAAAAATTGTTGATTAAATAATTGCATATGATTGCTGTAACCTTCTAGTATGTGTAAAAACAGTATTGTAAGTTTAAACAGTTTTTTGTGGCATACGTCTTTATTCTAACAATGTCTATGCCCATTTTTGGTTGTTTTGGCTATAAACTGTTATTGTGCAATTAGCACAGCCTAAAAACCGGTGGAGGCAACGCATACTGCTTTCACATCCATGTTTTGATAGTTTTTGGGCTAACCCGAATGGACTATGTCTTAATAGCCATCAAATGCGAGTTGCATATACGATTTCTTTTTACTCTTATACTGTTTCTTGGAACAAATCATATAAACTTTATAAATATAGCCTTATTGTACCAAGTAGTGTTCTGCCACTGATATCCCTTGAACTTTGCGCATGCCCTAGACGCCGGTAATTGTGTTTAATAGACACATTGCAACTAAAAGCCAGGTCAGTCTAATTATCTCAGAGGTCATATCATTTGTTATGTTTAATCTTTGTTTAAATGATAACTTTGTTTGGAGTATGCACGTCTATTTAGAAGCGGCTTCAAGGAGGTTGATACAATTTCCTGTACAAATTAAGGTTTGTGCCTTCACACTACGAATAAGTACAATATAAATGATAGAGCTCCTATTTCTATTGTGTCGTCATCTAAAAAATAGTTTTTTCCAGTCACAGGTTTTAATCATATAAAACTAAAGATGAATTATTTTTTCATCTAATTCCGCTATCAAATAGGACACTTTAGGTCACTCCTTGACGTTAGGTAACGTCACATTTTTCATAACCCTTATATATCAGTTATGAAAAGTAGTTATGTAAAAATTTTACGTAACTGCTGAAGTTTTAACATAGAGATACTACATAAGTTTCAAAGAATAATTTATTAATTAGGTAGGTACTGTCAAAACTGACAATTATTTCATTATTTAAACTGAAAATTACCCCATAATTTTAATTCCATAGTTTTTTAAGATTAATAAACATCGAAAAAAACATAACACGTTATGAAGAGAGCGACATTGTTCAACTCGCGTAATTTGCAGAACTCGCTGGCGCTGGTTTTGGCAAATATTACGCTTGTTGAACAATATCGCTCTTTTCATAACTAGTTACGTAAATAACTATTGTTTAATTACAGTTTCCTGTAACAATTGTGTTACTTTTATAACGGCTCACAAACTTGAGAATTGCTTTCCAAAGAGTAGACCGTTGACTAAGAACAAACATCTACTTCTTGGGCTATATGCCCCGACAGACAATAAAATACAGTCCCAAGTTACACGGGGCTGGGATATCTTCACGATATAACCAATAATAACCAATAACCAATTCTGGTTTGTAATTAGAAGGGACAATGTAATTTGTATACCGGTTTCGGCGTACCTACATGGTAAATTTATTCCCCCCCGAAGCTCTTAGAGCTACATTTTGGACTGGAGCAGATAGTACTTTTTTAAAAGTGATTTTCAAATTTGTAAGGCGTTATAATAGCGCAGATTATAAAAAGAACAGATACGAAAGCTTGACAGAGAACAGTAAAAAGAGAGAGAGATGGGTGGACATACCCATTTAAATGCCCATCGTCTTATGTCGACTCCATTCGGGCTGCTTCGCAAAATTTCTCAACAGGGTTGTCAATTTGCATAATATTTCCTTCAATTTACGATCATAGGTCAAATATTTTATAAGCATGATTTTCAAATGTGATAGTTATACAGATACAAATATTCGATAATTACTTGTTCCAAATCAATTTTATAAACATTAAAAGAATTATACAATTAAAAAGATTATAATTTTTAAAAATCATACCGTAAATATATACTTTTTTCACAAACCATATCCTTGGCAACCATGCACAATAACAGTGACGGCTAACCTAACCTAACCTAATCAAAACGTCACAACATGCTCAAAATCACTTGTAATCTGTGCTCAAAATTCATAACGCCATTTTTGTTTGCTTCATTGTTTGAAGGTGTTCAATAGGCGATATTAATTGTGTTATTTGACTGATCGATTGTGCGTTGTGGTAATATCAACTATAAAAATTTAGTGGTATAGACTATTATTCTTATAAAATGAATAAACAACACAACGGAGTGTATTGTTCATACTAAGACTGTCCAAATAAATGTTATTCGGAAAAAAAATAAAGTTCTTTCGATTTCCAACGGATGAGAGTATATAATTCAATATCCCGGCCTATGATATAAGAAATTTCAAAGTTTTTGATATTAACTTCTACAAATTATTATCAAAATTCTCCCTAGCTAAGGTGTATATTGTATTCCCTTTGATAATAAATAAATTAAGAATTATTTGTGTTATCTAATCAATCTCCCAAGTTTAATGACTATTTATAACAAATCATAGGAATGTACATATAGGTATTTAATAAATACATAAATATATATTCGATTATGATTATTGTTTTAATTCATGGCGCAGTTTTAAATATTTAGTGGAAAAACTGGATCCTGCACTAGAAATTGTTATTGTCCCCCAGTCAACAGTGCAATTTGGTGAGAAGTTCAGAAAATATTTTAAACTGGCAACATTGCGGCCATACCGAGTTAAAGATCCAAGGTCATTGATGACGGAGCTGAAAATCGTTTGACGTTTTACCGGGATTTATAATCTGTGATAATAGTATGATACTGTTTATTATCATGTCATCTACTAAAGATGAATGTTTATTTATTAAAGAGTTGTCATATACTGGCGAAAATCTGCCGTATGATGTTTTTCATGAAAAATTATTGAATATACAGACAAACAGTGGACCCACCGATAGGATGCCAAAAAGAAGAAGCTACTTCATTGAGTTGTCTCATTTTCTAATAAATTTTATGGAAAATACCATGAATTCTTTTACTAAGTTTGATAAATCTAGTTAGTGAAGTTCACTTCAATTCTTTGATCAATTCAATAATCATTCGACACAGTCACCACCAACATTTCTTCTCTCTATTTCTTATTTACTTATAAGTATGTCTGAGGTCTAATTTCATTAGCTGGCATTAATTATTGCTTGTTACAGATCTTCGATGCTATGGTTTAAGTTTGTTTTTCCACTACTAGCTGTAAAGTTTACAATTATTGATTCTTCTAGCCAACTGAGAAGTTGAATTTCTTTATCAGTGGTAAATAATTTTTTTCTATAATTAACCTAGGTCAACAATGGACAAATTCAAATGTTTTAGTAGTTCAACAAAAACTTGTGCAACATAATTTTGTATACCCAGAAGATTGTCTTTAACATATTTGCTGCTTGAAATTACCTATCAAGATAAAATTATTTGAATAAAAATGCCATTAGTTTAAAATTCACGCTCAACCAAAAATGACTGATGACATAATATTCATAATATCACAGAATACACCATCCCAAGAAGAAGCGAAGCTTCTGCTATTTCACAATTCATTTTCTGAGTGCGCATGTCTGACAGTTGCCATTTCAAGCCTGTTATCTGTCAATGACATGTGATTTTATTGTTTACCAAAGAATTTTCTTTGTTGTAAGCCTTTTGATTATTTACATGTTTTTTTGTGTTTTGATCGATAAAATTTGTTTACAATAGTTATTTATGATACAAGTGCGTGAAGTTATACTTTTGCGCACGAGTTGCGAAAATGCAAGGAACGAGCGTAGCGAGTGCCTTTTTCGCAACCAGTGCGCAAAAGTACTTCACGCACAAGTGTTATACAAAAGTTTATCTACGAGCTAATGAAGAAAAAATGAAAAAAATGTGCTCCGAAGGGGTTAAAAACATAAAAATGAATTTTCCATGAACAAGTGTATACATGCACAACGAATTCTAATTATTTAAATTCATATTTACAGTAAAATAAGGACAATTATTTAAATTACTAATTATAACATTGGGTAATTTGGCTTTTTTTAAAGTAACAAATATTTTTCACTAAGTCTGACATTTCTGTCAAATTTACTGTCAGCAGCGTCAGCACAAAACTTTATACAACAAACGACTAAATTCAAGGCAACTAGCAATCACGTAGTTAAAAAAGAGTGTTAATATGAAAACCCCATTTAAAAAGCATTGGTCATTTACGCACGCTCTTGGTGTTATAATGAAAGCCCCATATAAAAAGCATTGTTCATTTACGCAAGCTTTCTAACGTATGTATAATGTATGATGTCACACATTTTTTTTGGTTCGTATATGCCTAATTTTAAAAGTGTTCGTAGATAAAATTACATTTATTAGTAATGACGCAATTCGTGGCTGTCATTCAAGTGATGGATGAATAATTGAAAAACACAACAAAACTTCGATATCTGTGGAGAAAAGTTTACTGTCGCTTTTTTTAAAACTTCGTTGTCAGAGATATCAGTACATTTTCTCTGGGTGTAAAATTTAATTCAGAATCTGGTGAAGTGTAACTTTCAAATATATAAATAATAAAAATTTTATATTCAAGCACCATACTTATTGTAATTTTTTATCATCATTTACTGAAATTCTTTCTTTTGTAAACTGATATTATAAATATATAGTCTATTATTATTGTATTGTTTTTAGACTCACCCTATCCTACATAAAGTGCCACATAAAAACATACTTAAACATATAATTTCGATTATAATATAGAAAATAAGAATCATTTGCTTAAACAAAAGGTAATTATTTTTAATAATGGATGGTACTCCAAAAACAGAAGCTAAAACTTATATTTACATATTTTTCACAATATTTGTTAAGCTGTTAAATTAACTTTAACAATTAATAAATGGAGTTTAACAATTAAAACTTTTTAGAAACAAGTCATAGAAATAAACAATCATTATTTGAGATTCTTTGGTTTCACGTTTTTGCGTGTAGTTAAGATTTAATTTACATTTTCTCAGTGTAACTTAATCCGTTATCTGTCAACGTCAGTTTGAAGGTCACGAAATTTTGCCCCCAAAAGATCAAAGGATTCACGCCGGCTTTCGCTTCTTGTTTGGCTGGTGTATTCTGTGATATATATATCGAAAACTGACATTATACTTGTCAGTCAGACGACAGGGTAAACGCTTCTCGTGGTGCGTTTGTGAATTATTTTTAATTATTGTCTTAAATTTGGCTAGTAGTGGAAAAAATTATATATACACCATGGTGGTGACGACATTTATAAGCCTCGCACCTTATTCCACTCGGGGCAAAGGCACTCGCGAAATAATCTTGGTTCTTGGTTAATAATAATAGTCTCCACCACCTTGGTGTATAATATACTATTCGCAAAACTCTTGTGTTTTGGGTGTCCCAAAAAAAATTTAAAATTGCTAAATCGGTTGGTCGGGGCGAAAAAACACCGGTCCATCGTTTAGAAAAATATTCATCCAGCCATCCTCTTATAATCAAGGCCGGATGTGATGAACAGCTATTTATCATGATCCGTGTACAGGCTTTATGAATTTTTCAAGATACACTAAAACACAGCAAACTTTCTCTTTTTCTTATGTAATTTTTTTTCATAATTTCATGCACCTACCGTGTAAAAATCTAAATAAATATATATAGGTATAACGAGTTGATAATGATTACTTCAATTAATACAAAATTTAATCAACTTTCAAACAGTAGCGGGAGATAATGTTTATTTAAAGTGCAGCGCGTGCATATTAATACAAAATACAAATTTTTCTCCAAACCACCTGCCCTACTACATAAGAAGATACAGTCGATAATTTACATACATCGAGGTGGAATGAAAGTGGAATGTCTTTTGACAAATTAATAAAATGATACTATATGATTGTAATTATTTGAATGTAACCCGTATCAATGAATTACCCCTATGGATTTCATAATTAAAAACCAAACCAAAATAACATGCGTTTGAAAAGTATTTCATATTCCAACGGCTGCTGAAAATAATAATTCACAATTTGCGAATATAAAATACTTTCCAGTGCAACCAGAGACCTAAGTCCAAGCCCAACAATTTTTGAAAAATTCACATAATTGAAAAAGAGAAGTTTTAGAACCAATTTGTCATGGTTTTAAATGCTGTGGTTTGCAGTTTAGTTCAAATTTATTTATGGTCCTTAAGAAGAAAGGAAGAATGAGGGGGAAAATGCAACACGACTCTGGTCTGAGTTCGATCAATAAAGTTTGATGAACGAGTTCTGTTCCTTAAATACCCAATTAGTATGCTAACTCTCCTATTTCATAAAATTGTCAACTCAAAATCTGCCTATCTATGAATGTTAAATATTCTTCTGGATCGATTGGTAGAGACAAGAAAGTTCTATATTTCCAATGAGTTGAGTTATGAGTGGATTTTCGAAAATGTCATTACTTTACTAAGTCGGAAAAGTGATTTTATCCAAAAGCGAACTGTACCAGTCAATTTCTCGTCCCAAAAAAACCCTCGGGACGAATTTTAAGCATTTTTCATGACTCCATTTGGAGGAGAAAAAATTATTTTATACAAAAACAGACTGTGGTAGTCGATTTCCCGTCTCAAAAAACTCCTCGAGACGAATTTTGAGCATTTTTCATGTTAATAACATTTTTATTGTCGAAAATTTTAAAGCAAGAGGTAGGTATGGAAATATTTTATGTAAGCAGGTTCCCGCTAACTCCCTGATATATGTAAAATTATTCCCTGAACCAATTGGTGAGGTCTGGAATGTTTTATCTATCATATTAGTCGAGTTTTGAGTATCTTTAGTTTTGAAAAGTGGATTATCGAAAATTTGGAGAAGAAAAAATGATTTCATACAAAAACGAACTGTGCAAGTTAATTTCTCTTCCCAAATAACCCCTCGGGATGAATTTTGAGCATTTAGAGCAGGATTCTTCTAAATATAAAATATACAGTTTGTTCCGTATGAAATAACAAAGCTGCCCTATATATTTATATATATATATATATATATTACTTATATTCGGCTTGAGGGAAAATAACTGCAACGGCTTGACATCTGCGGCATATGTGAAGTTTGTAAAGTTCATTCCTCATATGATATGCCGGAACAAACTTGATTATTTCCAAAGGTGTTTAATGGAAACCGGACCGTAATATCTGAAATACTTTTCAAGATATGTGCACTTAAAACGGGCTGAAATAAACTTTGTCATCCGGTACCAAAAACAAGTAGCTGGTCAATTAAATCAAAGAATACACCAACTAACAAGTAGCGATACCCGACGCAATATCTGATGTTTTGGTAACAAAAATTCATGGAGAGACCGACGTTGACAGATAACGTAGTGAATACACTGAGAAAAATGATCAAATTTTTATTGTATATGTTATAAAAATTGCGCCTTTCAGACATGCACAAACAAAAAAGTATAGAAAGCTTCGCTTTTTGTTTACTGGTGTATTTTCTGATAAAATGTCAAATTAAAAGGGCATTGCTAAAATGGTATAGAGTATCAAAATCTTTCAGTATCAAGCCACTTTTTAATATCAAAATCCCACTTGTATATATTATTTTTACTTTGATTTGAAGAAAACAAAATATTTTATAATTTTTTTAAGTAAAATATCATTTCAGTTGGTGATGAAACAGTTTTGTCCCATTTTCCACAAATATACCAAAACGGATTTTAAATTTAAAGGATACAATTCGTATTAACGAATATTGTGAGCTGGTTGGTTGATCATGATTAAAATTAAAATTAACATTCACACACTTGCACAGATTCCATGAAAAACCGATCGTTAAACGAACCACAATTAAATCATCTATAATTTTTTTAAATCCCAGTTTTACTTAAACTCGAAACCTAACTAGTGATTATTGAAATAGAAAATATTTTCTGTCGTTACACTACTTACTCGCAATAATTCATATCTTCGAAACCACTAATTGTGAATAATAATAATAATAATAATAATAATAATAAGTACCTAAGGAGAGCACCTGGAATTGGTACAAGAGCAACGAGAATGCGGATACATGGATACTTTTTATTTACTTTTTAAACAGGATCGGATCCATTTATAGGATATTTCTATTCGTCATTTATCGATTGGATCAAATAGAAACTAGAAAATTTCCGCAAACTAACCGATATGCTAATTTACTGATTAACTAAAGTAGTTTTATCGGATAAATAGTTCCAATTTATTTTAACCAATTCCAGCTAGCTTGAAGAAATTAGAAACTACTAGAAAAGCTTACAGCTCAAACATAATCCAAATATCCTTAAAAACCACTAAGAGTAGTAAATTTATTGAATAGTTGGAAAAATTAGCCAGTCAGCCTTTAGCTAATTGGCTGAGCTAAGATATTATGACCAAAAATTACAGAATAAAATATAAGATGTTTCACTAGTTCGAATTTATCGCGTAAAGCACCGATGCCGCTGGTGACTGTCTGGTGACTTGGATGGTACAGTACGGTACAGTACAGCATTTAATTTGGCATATTATATGGGACGTCGCCCGTCGAGCGCTGTTATTTTAGAACGGTGTTTATAATTGGTTGCTCGTGTTTTATATTTATGTTGTATAGATTTTTTAAATTTATTAATTAATTATTGAAATGAGCAAAAAATCACATTAATATTTTTCTCTTTAATAGCAAAGCTTAAACACTAAATAGTTTGTAATATTTGCTAATACAAAATTATATAAGGATTTATTTTTATAATAAGGATATTATATAAACAAGTACATTAAGCAAGAAAACACAAAAAATTAACAGACTAATGATAAAAGTATAAAGCATAAAGTTGGGCTTGTTCGCATTTTTTTGGAAATCTTAGCTGATGTGTACTGAAATTACGTTTCTGGCCAACCTTTGGAGCGCGGGAGTGGGAAGATATTTTATACTCAACCTTTCGATACTGACTGTCTCTGAGACAGTGTGTTTAAGTGTGTTAGTACTTAACGATTAAGGGCCAGAGAATTCTGTTTATTTCATTTAGTCTCCTATTTATCGAAAAATTCAATTCTATAGCTAACCAAAGGGGAATAATTGGTCAGTTCCTTTTGAACGAATTTACTAAATTTTCTTTCCATCATCCATGTAATCAATTTCCTTTCAAATATTATGCAAGTCTCTACACCAGAGTCCGTATATATTTTACTCTCAAATGTATACCTATTGAAAGATTTGAAAGACAATAGATTAAACTTAACACATAAACCACACTCTAAACTTCGTATTTTACAAAATTTATAGTAAAGTCCTGCAGCTGCTTCTCTTTTTACTGTTTTAAGCTTGTCAATCCAATAAATACGCGTTATTTAAACATCAAAATTTACGATTTAGTGGCCCTATTATTCTGGTGGCTAATGAGTATATTTAATTTAATTTGTGATAGATTTCTGATAGATTATAAGTATCACAAAATTACCAAGATGTTGGATAAAAACTGTGAATTGACTCATTTTAAGAATTCAAGTTTATTTTTTACTTACCTTTTCAAATTCATATCCCCAACATTTTTCGAAATAATTAACATTTAAAAATAAACCTTTGTGATAAAGAATCATATTAATTTAAAAATATATTTCTCTAATTACCCCCTGTATAGCTTAAAATAAAATAAGCTCTTCGAACTGTTCTGGTATCTACCGGTCTCGTTATTGACAACAAAAGCGAATCGTAAACATAATTTATGAGAGCGGCGTCCGTTAGGGACAGCAACTTGAATCAAACCGCCCTAGAGTGAAACATCTTATATTTTATTCTGTAAACTTTGATATTGACCCGTTAAGTCGCTAGCTAATTATTTAAGCTATTTTTACCGGTTAAATTGTACAATTTATTTTAACCATCTTCTGTATGTTCCTTGTGGTATATTATTCATTCTTTTTTTAATTTCTTGGGAAATTAAACCACAATATTTTTAAATTCTTTATTTCAACGTTTCGGTAGCGTTCCAGCTACCGTTGTCAAGAAAAAATAAGTAGAAATTAATTTTTATCCCTAACTGACACAACAGAAAAAATTTGACCAATTTCAGCTAGCTTCAAAAAAAAAGAGAAATATTAGAAAAGCTTATAGCATTCTCAAAAATAATCCAAACATCCTTAAAAACCACTGACACTAGTCAGTTCATTGAATAGTTAACAAAATTAGCCGGTTAGGTAATTAGCTGAGCTAAGATATATCAACCGGTTTAACCGCTAGCTTATTAGCAAAGCTAGTTTAATCTGCTAAATGGTACAATTTATTTTAACCAATTCCAGCTAGCTTGAAGAAATTAGAAACTACTAAAAAAGCTTACAGCATTCTCAAACATAATACAAACATCTTAAAAAAAACTGTCATTAGAAAATGAAGCGTAAAATAGCTGATCTATTCATCAATAGGAATGTGCAACTTTGATCTTAGGATAATCAGTACTTATCTTCCAACTCTATTTCTCATCTAATGGGACTTATTTTGATGAAATATTATAACTGGTAGCTTAAAATTTGCTTGTTTAATTGAATGATTCCGTCTCTGTATTATAATATTATAAGCTTATTATATACGATATACTGTTGATATATCTCATTATGTTCTCATAGTCTTGTGTACTAAATATTTGATATTATTACTGGATTCCAGTTTTGAACTGTCTGACTCGGCGGTATGTCCATTTTTTAACATGACATGATCACCATCTGCTTTCATTAGAATCCTCTTTTTCATGTGTGTAAATAATTTTCCCACTGACTTAGCTTCACTCTTTCTCTTAAATAGGATAAAGCATTCACGCTATTGCATTTTTTATAGCTACAATATTAATTTTTGTTTTTATAGATATAAACACTCTGATCCTATAAAACACAACACATTAATGGTTTCTGAAACTTTTTCATTTTTATTCATTAGAAGACATCAATCTAATTTGTCGAAAAATGACAAAAAAAACTAATTTTTTTATTGAATTCACTGTTAGGGACCCTTACTATAACAAAACTTGCTATTTCCACTATTTAATGAATAAATTATTCAAATATTTTATAAATATATTAATAATTTAGAGCCACATGGCAAATAATGATGCCGAAAATAGCTCTTCGCTAACAGGCCCTTTTGTTTCCAGTTATATTGTTATGTCCCTTAACCAAAAGTGATGTAACATTTAACTCCAGAGCACAAAATTAAGTAAAAAAGTATGCGTGGGACTTTTAGAATTGTGCAGGGTAGACATCAGTAAAGGAACATTTGCAGACGATGTCATATTAACAGCAAAAAATGAAAAAGAGCTACAAGAAAACATAAATGTGTGGAATACATCAATGATAGACATGGGAATGAAAACAAACAAAAACAAAAGTTATGGTCATTGGAGACGACAAAGAGAAAATAAATGTAAGAATAGATACAGACAAAATAGAGCTTAAAGATTTTGAGTACCTTGGAACAATAGTAGACGGAAACGGAACACAGGAAGTAGATATTAATAATAGAATAGTTAAAACTAACTAAAGAAACGAAATTAAAAGTATTTAAAACAATATATCGACCAATAGTTACATATGGATGTGAAACATGGGACAACAAAAAAGTAAAATACAGACATCAGAGATGAAATATTTAAGAAGAGTAGGAGGTGTAACAAAAGAGGATAGAATCATGAACATATAGATATAAGAAAAGACCAGGGTGTACAATCAACCTTAGAATTTATAGAAGAAAGACAACTACAATGGTGGGGACATTTACAACGTATGGATGAACAAAGACCAGTAAAGAGAATATGGAAAGCAAAAATTGAAAAACATTAAAAAAGGGGCAGACCAAGAAAAACTTGGGATATGGTAATAGCTGGATTACTGTATAAAAGAGGAAGAAGCTGGATAGAAGTGAAGGACTTACTTCAAAATGGGAAAGAGTTGAGAAAATTCGCGACGGAAGAGTAGCTGCAACACACCCTACACCACTAAGTGGTAGAAGGGCTTTAAGATTATATTCTAACTCCAGAGAGACATCTTAATTCAACGGATATGGCCCTTGTCGGTTTCCAACCCGTATTTTTTGAAAGATGGGAAAGTGCATTCCGTTTTCCATCTAGTCAAACCATTTGAGTTTCACAGACGTTAGACAATTGAAGCTAGGCATGGTATATCCCACGTCAGGTGGTCTATTCACTAACAATGAGAGCTCCTACGAGAGTACACACTTATAAAGTGCGCATGCGGGCTATATCATAATTTGCAATTTCGAGAGAGCTAGCATGCGCACTTTATAAGTGTTTATTCTTGTAGGAGCTCTCACTGTTAGTGAATAGATCCGAGTGGTAATTAAACCCTTCCTAAAAATGTAATTTAGATTTTCTCGCTCCATGTAAAGGTCATTTTGCTGATCCTGAACCTCAAAACATAACCGAATTCAAAGGCAATTGAAACAAGCAAAATTCATCGGAATTATTCATGCAAAAGAGAAAAAATTCTGATTTTTGACGCAAAAACGAAAAAATCGTTCTGATAGGATTGTGTATTCGAAGCAATAATTTATTTATCGTCCTGAACATAATTTTCATAATTGGCAAGTGATATTGCTTAATATAAAGCGCCAGTAGTTTTTTGCCCCTTTTTCGAATCTTATATAAACGGACTTCACCCGTTTTGCTTTTAACCCCCTCAAATGGTCTTTCCTCAGACTTTTCTTCAGAAACATTGAGCTTAAAATGCATATATATGCCAACGAAGTCCTTTATCTGCAAGAACTCTTTGTGACCCTCTCACCAGATCTACTGTCAGGAGTGATATTGTTTTGACGGGACAGAGTGAGTATTTGAATTCCACGCAACTTTTTACGTTTAGCTGCAGTATTTTATGTTTAACACTAATTTCCGCGAAGATGCGTACCACAGTGACTTTAATAATTAATTGCGACGTTGTGTCAACTTTCTTTGGAACTAAAAAATAGTCTGTTAACCCGTATACTGGTATATATATTTCCAGGTGCTAAGCAGTGTTACTTAATAACATTATTTAATGAAGATAGTTTTTTGTCAGATCATTAACCAATTACTGTAAATGTAAAATAATAAAAAATATCAGATAATACTATTTGTTGTTGTTGTTGGTGTTTTGTTAACGTAGTAATGAAGTTATTCACGAACATTGGTAATGAGAACACTTTATTAAGAAATTAATTGCGTCAACATGTAATATTTATTACTCTCAATTATTTATTTTATTGAACTACATTCTTAATTCAATGAGGAGCGATGATAATTAATCGAAGAAATAATAAGTGTAATAAGGGTATGCTGTTGGGGAGCACTATAATAAAACGAGGCCGAAAGTCAAAAGACGATCTTGTCTATCAATTTTCGCACAGCACGCTGAACGACAAACTTTGCTTATCTGTATAATATATATAATCTCTTAATGTACCTATAGGTGTCGGGGGAAATACTAACAAATGAAATAAAAAGCATGGAAAGAATATTTTAAAGTACTGCTAGACCAACCAGCCCCCCCAAACTACTGAATACAACACCGAAGAAGAAAAAACCAAAAATCAGGATGAAGATAAAGAAATCGAAGTAATACAAATCGAAGAGTACAGAATACAGTTAAAGCACCAAACAATGGAAAAGCACATGGGAATGATAAAATTACAGCCGAAATGTTTAACAACCTAGGAATTACAGGATTGGAAATATTATTTGGAATAATAAATAAAGCATGGAAAAGCGGAAAAATTGCAGAAGAATGGGAAATAGCATTAATTACACCTATATGTAAGAAAGGAGACCAGAAACAATGTCATAATTAACAATAGAAAGCCAACAATCAGAATCACACAGCCGATTTAGAGCAGGAAGGAGGCCACTAGATTACAAATTCACGATAAAACAGGTAGTAGAGAAAAGGCATTTGATCGATAAAAGTACCTAGATATCTAGCTCTCGTAGACCTTGAAAATGCATTTTATACAGCGCCTGGAAATAAAGTATGGGAAGGGTTGAAAACACCGTGGCTCCTGGATGTGTCTAAACTGTGATACTGCAGCCATCTATAATACCGCTGACGACAATGCTACCAATTATTGTGATGCTGTATCGGCTGAATATAACAATACAAAGCTCCACTGTATTTATATTTGTTTTGTTATTATTATTAATTCGGTTATTTTATTTATGTGAAGCGTCAGTCTTTTTTGAGTTTTAACAGGGATCCTAACGGGACATTGTCGCCTGAATGGGCACCTGAAAAAGCTCAAAATAGTGGTGGAAGAAAGATGTAGATTTTGTGATATGGAAGAAGAAACCTCCATCCACATACTTTCTAATTACACAGCACTTCAGAATTTAAGGGCACAGCTCCAGGAGATTAATGGATAGAAGAGGAACATTTAGTTGAACATTTAGTTGAAGCCTGCAGATATCCTAAAATTCCTCCGGGAAATAGGACTAAAGGAGTGACTAGTTTCTGAGACTCTCCTCTGAAACTAATAAGAAGTAAGGGGGCACAATAGATCTCTTAGCTCTGGGCTTTTTGGGATTCTAGGATAATACGCCGCTGCCCATCACTCTTTCTGTTTGTTCAAGAATATTCCATAGATGAGATTCTTAATTGACTCAATTGATGGAAGTATTATAGGTACTGCAATTGCGATGTCTATTTCTGTGCCTTGCTTCAGGAGTACATCTGCTTTATTGTTTTCTTCCTCACTACGTTCGTCAGACTCACGCGATGTACCTACATAAAGTTCTTTATCATATACTATTTTTCTTCAAACTTGAATTATTTCATTCGAGATAAAACAATAAATGGAAATGAATTTTTTCTACAGCCGTGCGTTTTAATTAACCCACTTTCCCGCACGCATTTTAGTTTTGAAAGTGTCACTTTCCCGCACTAGTGCGGGAAAGTAAAATTATCTTTCACTTCGGAAGCTGTAACTACTGTTACAACAGGTGAATAAATAATCAAATGAAATCTACATCTTTTCTAGCTTTTTGTTGTATTTTCAATTTTTTTTAAATATAAAATAATGAAGATATTTTGATATAAAGTTAAAACAACTATCAAACCACCCGGGTTTGATATAAGAAAAATATGTGAAATGAAATTTTTCCATTTAAAAATGACCTAAAACCGTTGCCGTCACCTTCATCGTCATCTTTATGTGACCTGCAACCGATGCCATTCTCATCAACGTCATCTACTTACCAGTTAACACCAAATAACTCCACTGGACCGGCAATTTCAAGTAAGTCACAGAATGCAAAAAATTGTGTTTCTAATATTAACATTTATAATAATAATAATAGTTTTTGGTTGAAGTTTTGTATATGTATGTTGAAATAAAATAACTTTTGAGAAATGGGTTGGTATACTTTTTTGTATATACGGTCGTAGAAAAAATTATATGCCTAACTCATGCGTAGAGTGTATTTCCCGCCCATGACCGCTTGCCCGAACTCCGCTTCGCGTCGTTCGGGTCCACTGCAGTCGCGTGCGGGAAAGTATCACTTTCCGCACTTGTTAGGAAAATAACTATTTCAATAAGGATAGCAAGATTGAATTTTTAATTATTTCCCTTTTTGGTATCGTTACCATGGATACGTACTTTTTCTGGCATCTATCAAAAGAAATTCTTTTTTCTCTTATTCTTTTGGGAATCAAACCACAATAATGTTTTTTATTTATTATTTCGACGTTTCGGTAGCGTTCCAAAAGAATAAGAGAAAAATAATAAGTAATGCCACAAGGAACTTACAGAAGATATCAAAAGAAATATTTCAAATAATGTTTTTATACGCTCAGGAGTAAAAGTACTTGTAAATAAGTTATAAAAATGACACTTAATGTCCTTTAGAAACGTCATACAAGTTATCACCTTTGAAGAAAAAAGTATGTTGAAGTTTGTAATATATTAATCATATCCATTCACAATGGTGTGATCATTAATGAATCTAAAAAAATACCGGATTCACTGTTCTCTGAAGAATAAAAGAAAGATGGGAAATTTGATGAGATTTTTTTGTTGTGTAGCCACCACGTAGGTTGTTATTTTTTTGTTTCATCTTCATAGCGAAATGTGGGAATAGTGTAGACCGAAAAGCAACAAGAATCTCACTTGTGCCTCGCGGGAATCCATTCAAGACTTCTAGAACTAATGAAAAAATTAGATATGGATTTTACTGTACGGTAGCTTTTCAATATTTCAGGTTAATCGTGCTACACAAGATGAATAATAATATACAGAGTAACGATGATAATTTTACAAAGGAAGTTGATTTAATTTATATTATACATATACAGATCTACAGAAAATTTTTTGTAGCTTAATCTAATCGAATGTCTTCCTATTGGGGTTTATTTTCATTTGAATTCAATAGTATATTATGATACTTTTTATGATGCGCTCGCACAAGTCATGAAAAGTAACTCTTCCTCCAAATAAAATATGCTGTTTTTTCTTCAAATGTCGACAAATTAATGCAAAAACGTCTCTTTTTGATAGTAGTGATTTTTAAACATAATTGGGTTCGCAAGGCGGCTTAGTCCGGTGTCGGTGAGTAGGCACAGGTTGTTGCTATAGTAATGTAACATAAAGCTGTCAGTGGACACTGTCAAAACATCAACAGCTGTAAACGCTACTCTAAATTAACAACAACAACAACGGTGTTGCGCGGGTTCAATTTTCAAAATGCAACAATTTCTCATTGTACATTCAATAATCTTTTGAATGATAAATAAAAGTTTTAGTTTTTTTTTTAGTTTAATAAATCTTGAGTTGTTGACGCTTGTTTTCTTGTTTTTATCTATGTTGCTATGATAACACTTTTCCCTCCGCTGACGGAAAAGTGAAAACTAAAGCTCCGGCGGAGGAAAAATGAAACTTAACGCTTGCCTACACTGTCGAAAAATGACAGATTCACTGACGTTTGAAGTTATAAAATTCCAAAGCACCAAACAATTTTGTTTTTCATGCTATTCAAATGGAAAATAGAAATGATCAATGCGGCATCAATGTAAAGTTCAAACTTTGATAGTTTTTAATTTTTGTCATGTCCAGCAGCAATTTAAATATATTTGAAGGACAATTTAATTCATGTATAAAAAATCGCATATGCCACAGTGCAATTGTCACTTTGACAGCGGCAAAAGTTAGCTTTAACTTTCACAGCGACAAATACACTAGTGGTTTTTTCACTTATTCATTTGTTCATCAATATCACTGTTCCTAGTATGAATTTCAATAACTGCGTTTTTAATAATTGTACATTAAAATAAAGATGTGTTTATTTTTAATGTTTCATAAATAAAGTTTGCATTGATATGTTTCCAAATTTCTCATTCATTAAATTGTCCTGCAGAATTACTCTCGAGGTTTGTATTGGTATTGGGTAAATTTGTGTTGTTCAAATTCTAAACTGTTTCCTTTAGCAATTTGACTCGAATAACTGTCAACCGAATTCAGATAAAATCCCTCGTCCTAACGGACTCGTGATTTTATCAATCGGTTTGTTTTCATATTCTTGCCAAATAAACAAGTTTTCGTGGAAAAGAAAAAATTATTGATAAAATTTGAAGCACTCGTGGTATTACCTTTGATTATTTTTTTCACTTTTCAAAATCTGACATTTTGGTGGTTTTAACCAATAGCAATACATTATTCTAGCCAATCATTCGGTATTACACTGATAATTCTGCTTCCTCATCGATAAAACCTTGTTTACATCGAAACGTCAAAATTTTACTTTGAATTTGTCATTATTGACAACTAAACGTGCTTCGAAGTTTATTGAAAATTGAACACAAACCGATTGAGTGCCATCACCCAAGAGAATATTGAACATTCAGGTAATACAAAATTTTAAATTGTTGAAAAAAATAATCTTCCCAAATATAACTCGCTCTTCAAATTTTATCACATAATTTTTTATTTTTATAACTCAAACTTGTTTATTTGAGGCAAAAACATTCAAACAAACCGAATTCAGATAAAATCCCTCGTCCTAACAGACTCGTGATTTTATCAATCGGTTTGTTTTCATATTTTTGCCAAATAAACATGTTTTCGTGGAAAAGAAAAAATTATCGATAAAATTTGAAGCACTCGTGGTATTACCTTTGATAAAATACAAACCACTTGTGCGATTATAAGTGAAAAAAAAAATAATTTTTTAAACAATCTATTGTACCTATTTGTATTTTTAACACAAGAAAGGTATTTAAAGACTATATACGAAATAAATACTTTTTTCAAAGCTCGCATGAATTCTACTGAATATATTTACTTCGAAAACACTTTGGGTGATCCAACTATTTTACCAATAAGAAACTAAATCACATTTTCTGATCATATATGTACAAATAATGTATTAATAGATCCTCGGAAGAAAAAAAGTACCCGACAAAACAATATCATGACATTTTCAAAATAGGATAACCAATACAAATCCCCACAAAAATGGGGTTAACATGCGTAAGAATATACCTTTTAAAAATCAGTCAGTTTGCTAAAGTAACTGCCGATTTCTGTCTCCATGTCCCCTTCATTGTGTCTGTCCATTCCGCCCAAAATGTCATATAAATATTGGTATGCATATCCCAGGTCAGTGGCGTACTTCTATTCAATGAAAAAAATTATCAAAGGACTGGGAGTTGTTTAATAGTTATTTGTATGCCAAGGACTGCTACTTTGTTGGAGTGAGGCCAACAAAGTAATATTTCAGCCGCGGCGTACACAACATTTTTTACACGACGCATAAGATCCAAAACTTTCCAATTACACTGAGGAAAGAAAATAAATAATAGACAATTATAAACATTTTATTTATTGAACAATATAATGTACTTGTACTATCTTATGAACTAAATGAAATAAGACTTTAAAATAAAAATAAAATTGAAGAGCGTGTCGCGGGACACACGGTAAGAACTTTAGTTCCTTTTAAGCAATAATCAGATTTTTTGAATCAATAAATAAATACACATACTACCTAATATAAGAATTGATTTTACTCTGGATGCTGAAACTTCATTTAACAAAAATATACAGTAGCATTAATTATAAAAATCCTATCATTAGGTTGATTGGCACAAAGTACATATTAAGTATTCTATTAACTGTAATTAATAATACAATGTATGCTGACAATCAATATTTTGCGCCGAGAGACTAGCTCTGAGACTGAGAAGAGAGAGCGAGAGCCCCCGTGCTCAAGGAACATAACGTAACGACGTAATGTAACGGTCAGATCTTTTGCGTCGCGACCTTCCTCGCTCCAAGTAACGTAACGGTCAGACCAACCTAACATGAAGAACTAAAGTTCTAATAAAACAACCACACAGTGAACCTCTCCTGGTTCGTTGATTGAATCGTCCCGAAAGCTTCCTGAAAGTGTTTTGCAGTATGGAACTGTCACTTTCACTACATGGAACACTCAAAACGCAACTTTCGGTATGTAAATGAATACAGAACGAGGAACTTTCAGATGGCGTCGTCTAAAAAAATATTTAGTAGAACGTCATGATTGTTAGTTTGCTGAGTTTAATTGGTATTCATAATAATGGGTCACAGCTCCAAATTTAATTACGAATTGAATATTTTATCAGTTGATGCTATCTAAGAATTCAAAGAAATTTGAGCTCATGGCTGTAGGAAAATTGATTCATCTCGAACAAGACTGCTCAATGATACTTCACAAGGGAAGCAGAACAGATTTTGGACTACCTTGGCTCGTATTATACACGGAACATACAAAATTTCACAACCAACGAGATAAAACGTTAAAACAACAAACATATTTCATTGAACTTCCAATTTTAAATAAACAATTATGTCCCAAATAGTTTTATAAAAGAACGAGGAGACTGGACATTTATAACAATATCTTTGGAATTAAGTTAGAACAGATTCCTTAGGCTAAAATTAAAACGATCCGCTTATGAGGAATCTACACTACATGTCACTCAAATATCGGTATGCCCTTTTTGGTTAGAGACGCAAACACGGATTATGCTATTCGAAAACAGCATGCGATCCATTGTAGTATGCCGTGTTTATATATATGGGAAACGGGAAAATAAGGATACAGGATAAAAGACGAAGGTACATAATCTACTTTACTCTTTATTTGGTCGGTTTTTATTATGAACAAATGTAGGGTGTAGTAAATAATGTATTGAGCATAGGTAAAGCTTTTTTCATAAACAACTATTAAATTTCGATATAAAATGTAGAGTTTCAATTGATTCGTCATGGAAAGTTCCGAGCGGTTTATTTTTTCACGGAATAAAATAAAATACAAACAGATAATTAAAATTGATTTGATATTTTTAAATATTCTAACTACACAGATTCGCATTTGCTTGAATACATTTTTTAGTCATCTCCTATCTACAAAACATGCAATTAGGAAAAATAACCAGTCGTTTGGGAATAACTCATTGCTATATATCCCAGTAAATATCCCATTGATGCCCGAAGCACAGAACTTGGATATAAATCAACTGCTTTTTGTTGAAGTGAATAATTGCCTTTGTCATAAAAGTAAAACTTTGTCTGTTTTACAACATACTTGAGACTCGCCGAAAAGAAAAACAATACCATCCTGTACCTTCGATTCTGTTGATATCATGGAATTTTGATAAATAAAATAAACTATAATACTATGGCATTCGTGGTATTCATTTAAAAGTATTCCAAAAAAATGAATCGATTCAAATAGTAGACTTAGATAATATAAATGATTGAAAAACAGAATAGCAAATGATGGGATTGAAAAAATTGGTTTTCCTTGAAAAAATGCCATTTTCCAACCCAATGATTATTGAGAAATATGCTCATTTAAGTAATGAGATGGGAATTTCATTTCAGTCACCCATTAACCAGCCATTGCATGGGTAGAATTGACTTCATAATATAAGAAATCGAAAGAAGCGTGTTCCTTGTGGAAGAACCCTATGATACGATAACGAAATGGCAGCAGATCAGTTGTAAATAGATCTATATTCAAACACGTACTGTTCAAAAACATATACATGTTCAAACAAGAACTGAAATTAATGATTATACAGCGTGTCTACGGATGGGGTCCTACAGGGGAAAAATATTTAAATATTAGTTTTCGTGAAAAATGTCATTCCTGATCAAAAGTTTTGCTTGATATAAAATCCCATAAATTGAAATAAAATTCAAAACCCGTCTCATTTTATAGCCAGTTTTTTGAAACTCATGAATTTTTGCACTCGACTTTGATAATTAGAGGATGGCTAGATGAATATTTTCCTGGGCGATGGATGGGACGTTATTGACCAATATTTTTTCCGCCCCGATCTCCCGATTTAACTATTTTAGATTTTTTATGAGGCTACTTGAAACAAAAAGTTCACGCAAATAATTTAAACCATAATATTGAAGACTATAACGAGCTCAATAAAGAAGAGTGCGATCAGTATCCGAGCAAGGATGAAAGATATCAAGATTTCGATGAGGAGATAGAAGAACCTACAAGGCAAGAAGTAGAAAAAGTTGTGAAGGATCTAAAAAACAACAAAGCCCCAGGAGAAAATGAAATAACAGCAGAAATGATTAAAGGAGGAGGAGCAAAACTAATAAGTGAAATATACGAACTAATAAAGCATATTTGGCACTCAGAAAAAATACCAGAGGAGTGGAATATAGCTCTGATAAGCCCTCTGCACAAAAAAGGAGATAAAACAAACTACGACAACTACAGAGGTATTGCGTTATTAGATACAGTGTATAAAATCCTGGCAAGACTAATGAGAGCTCGATTGAATAAATATGCTGAGAATATACTAGGGGAGTACCAAGCAGGGTTTAGGGGCAACAGGTCGGTAACAGACCAGGTTTTCACTTTAAAGGAAATTCAAATGACCTGTTATGAGTATAAAACGGAATTACATGCTCTCTTTATAGATTTTAAGTAGGCGTATGATTCAGTTAGTAGAGACTAACTTTTCGAAGCTATGAAATGGTTAGGAGTACCAGGCAAATTGATCAGGTTAACAAAAATGACTCTTTTGAACACTGGTAACAAAATAACTTGGTGTAAGGCAAGGGGATCCGCTATCAACTGTTTTATTTAACTTAGCACTCGAAGCCATTATCAGAAGATCTAAAGTAAAAACAGATGCTACAATCTATAGTAACGAACATCAGTGCATTGCGTATGCAGATGACTTGACAGTATTGGCAAAATCAAAGAGAGAGCTCACTAAAATTACAAAAAATCTCGCAGAACAAGCAAACATTTTAGGACTGCAAATTAACCAAGAAAAAAACAAAATATATGGTCCTTGGAGATACTGGAGGTATCAGAGAGAATCTGATGGTGAAAACGACAAGGGAAATGGACTACAGTTTCCAAAGGGTACATGAATTTATTTATTTGGGAGTACTAATATCTAGCAATGCCCACGAAGAACAAGAAATACAGTCAAAAATCACGAAAGGCAACAGAAAATTTGGAATGCTCCAGTCACTGATGAAATCAAAATACTGTTCAAGAAAGATGAAGATAAGAATATATAATACCATTATAAAACCCACTGTAACATACGAAACTGAAACATGGATTTTAACAAAAAAACAGGAAGAAAAGCTGGAGCGCTGGGAGCGAAAAATTCTGAGAGCAATCTTCGGTGGAATAAAAAACACCTGAAGGATGGAGAAGGAGAACAAATGAAGAAATAGACATGTTATATGGAGAAGCAAGGATAACATCGAGAATAAAAATATACCGGTTAAGGTGGTTGGGACACGTAGAAAGATTGAACAAAGAAAGAATGACAAAAATGGCTCTTTACAGGACTCTTATTGGCAAAAGAAGAAGAGGACGGCCTAGAAAAAGATGGTTTGAAAGTGTGATGTCTGATATAAATAAACTGAAAATAAGAAATTGGAAACAGAAAGCTAAGAATAGAGAGGAATGGAGAAAAATAACTGCCCTGGGTCTACAAGGCCTGTAGAGCATATATATATATATATATAACGAGCTATCATTGATGTCATTAACGAAATTACCCCAGAAATGCTGTGAAATACTTACAAAGAATTTAGAGAATTGAGAGATGTTTTGAAGCTTGGGGAGAATAAATTGAATAGATGTTTTCTGTTTACTTAGTGTTTCTCACATTATTATTCTGTTTTGTTACTTTTGACAGTGATCATCAAATCATGAAAAAATTTATACGATTTTCATAAAACTGTATATAAAATGAGACAGGTTTTGAAAAGCTTAGATATTATTTCATTTTATGGGGCTCCAGAACAAGCAAAACTTTTTATCAAGAATGACATTTTTCACTAAAACTAATATTTAAACATTTTTCACCTATAGGATACTCCATCCGTGGACAAGCTGTATCTGTATCTGTAGAGTAGGGAGGGTGAGTGTGTAGGCTCACAGCACTTAGGCCACATGTGACCCATTGTACATCCTCCCGAGGAGTTGTCCTCCTAGGTCATTGTCCATCCTGTCCTTCTCAGGAAGGTGGACAGGTCACTAGGAGACATCTCCTTTATATCGGCAGGTGTAGGTCAAGACTCACCGAACACACACTCTCTTATTGACGATAACTCCGGACACTCGCATATGACATGCCTGACAGTTTCATCTTCCTGTTCACACATCCTGCATAGGGGTGTGTCCACTAGCCCCATAGTATGGAGGTGTTTCCTTAGTTGACAGTGACCAGTCAGAAATCCTACTGTTAAACGCAGGTTTTTCCTGGTCATCGCCAAATATTTCTTCGGCGCCAGCTTCCCAGGGTCGCTCAGGGTGATCCTGGCAAGACTGCATCCTTTGATTCCATCCCATCTCTTAAGGGTTTGAGCATGGGTGTAACGTTTGGCTAGATCCGCAATTGTCGAAGTAGTTAGGCCGTAGGAGTCACTGGGTCAAGCTGTATACTGAATTTAAACTTGAAGTTCGAATCATTTTTTTAACGTTGCTCTTACACCGCTGAAAATGTTTTGGATGCCTTTGACTCCCCAACTCTTTTGTAGCACAAGGAGTTATCAAAAATGGAACTCCACCGTATTGCAACATTATTTTTATTACTTATTAGGACGATACTGGCTTTTGTTTATAACTTAAACATATTAAACAAAAACTTCTTTACAGAACTTGCATTCAATAGGTGTTCAAATAGTACTTTTTTCTCTTATTTTTTTGGGAATCAAACCACAATAATGTTTTTATATTTTTTATTTCGACGCTCCGGTAGCGTTCCAGCTATCGTTGTCAAGATTAATTAGTCCCTATCTGACAATTTTTTTCGTTGTGTCAGATAGGGACCAAAAATTATTTAATAACTAATTAATCTTGACAATGGTACTAGCTGGAACGCTACCGAAACGTCGAAATAAAAAATATAAAAACATTATTGTGGTTTGATTCACAAAAAAAATTGGAGAAAAAAGAATAAGTAATGCCACAAGGAACGTACAGAAGCTATTCAAATACTACCTACATAATAATATAAAGTCAGAAAATCCATTTTTTTGTAATTTTCCACGCTGCAAAATATGTATATTTTGCACAGCTGTACAATTTTATGACTGGTTACCCAACTACACATTATTCGTTTCGATAAATTATTGTCTAGCAATTGCCTTGAAAATTCATAAAAATCCCTATATTTGTCTCCTTATATATCTTCCTTTGTCTAACTGTTCCGAAAGCGACCGCACAGCCTCAAGCAATGTATCTTACAATATTCGTAAGAAAAATTTGATCACTCCGTATACATAGTTTAATAAAGTAATTGGTCACATCCAATTATTTCTCGTATTACATCCGATTGTGTAAGCGTAGAGGAAGCGCAAACGTAGTGAATGAAGCGAAATAATAAAGAATGAAGAAGAAGAAAATAGGTGTGAAGTATGTTAATATTATGTGCATTGTCTGAAGATTAATGTTTTTGCCTCGAGGAGGGCAGCGGCTTCTGTTTGATTACTTTGCGACGCTAATCGTCAGATAATCAACTGTAACCGAATATGTTCTGTTGGATTGTCGGATAGGATAGATAGTACCTGTTTCATTGTATTAGATATTAATAAAAGTGTAGTTATAAGAAATTACATTGTATGCGTTGAATGTGTTCTCATTGGGATTATTTTCCATTAAATTCACATTATTTAACTTGTGAACAACCAAACTATTTTAAAGAAGATATTATATGCATCAAAAACAGCTGGAGGAGGGGGCGCTGCAATTTTTAACGACATCCATAGCGTCAAATTAATAACGATTGCAGTATTTTCAGTAGTAATACCCCTAGGGTCTTGATAATACCGAGATAATTTTGTCATAGAGAATGCTGAAAGCGTGTTGCTTGATAATAGCCCAAGGCCGCAGGCCGAGGGCTATTATCTTTGAGCAACACGCTTGAAGGATTCTCTACGACAAAATTTTGAGTATTTATCAAGACCCGAGGAGTATTCGATAAGATAATTTTTTACTTTGTAGCTTTCAAAAAATTGATTGCCAATCTGATGTTTAATAATTTTCAATACAAACTTCATCAATTTTAATCAAATATTATTCATTTTTATTTAAAACTACAGTTGTGAAAAGTACAATTGGTAAATTAATTGAATCGTTAGATGCAATACCTAATCTTCGCGACATTTTTAATCCAGTTGTCAGTTTGACGTTTAATTAATGTTTAATAAAAAGTAAACACCAAACTGAAAACACCACATGTAGGGTATTATCGCTGTAATACAGCGGTGATTGGATGAAATTTGACACATGACTTGAAATTAAGTAATTTGATTGGTTACTATATCCAGTAAAAAATTATCAACGCAATCCTCTAAGCGATTAAGTACCTCCACTAACATAACTGGCCAAAAAAAGTTTACAATCATAAGGGACTCGATAAGTGCTCTCTGCAACACCAAAAACATGTACTCTGATTGACAAAGGTATTGACAGGGTAATCCATATAACCTTAAAATAAAATGAACAGATTGTATTTATCTGGAGACCTTCCTTGTAGGAAACGAAACAGCGGATCAAATGGTCCACGAAGAAAATATGTATAATGGTTCAATGGTTGTGACCAACTACACAAAATAGTACCTAGTGCCACCGAATAATAATTATTCGGTGCTAGTGCCTAATGCCTTGAAAATTTAAGCAAAAAAGGTGGTTCTCAGTGCGTGACAAAACAAGTGGACGCAGTGCTAGGAAAAGTTAGGATAAATAAAAGAAAATGCACTTTAACGACCTAACCTCCTAACAACAAGAAGGAAACAAGTGATTTTTCCTTGCCTTCGAATCAGTTACACTCGCCACACACCAATTTGTAATCATTGTCAAACCAATATAACGGTGAGACATGTCCTGATAAAATGTCAAAAATACAGCTCCATTTAGATATAATATGAATTTCAAAATTTTATTCATAATGTTACATTAAATTCAGCTAAATAAGAACAATTTTGAAGTAGAAAGCATAAGGAGCTGTTTCACATGTAATAATATGTGTTTATTTCATAGAATGGTGATTTTATTTGGCTTTAAGGATTGTCTTATGTCTTGATAATAATGATAAACAATAAAATTGTTAGTTTTATAAAACTTCTGTGTTGCTAATGTGGATCATGAACCAACTGGCTAAGTTGTGCCCACATGAAAACATTCATTTTTCGTTAGCTTAGCTTGATTACAATATCTTTTTGTATTTAAGAAGATAGAGGGATAGATATGTTTTATTGTCAAGCAAAATTGTTATAATTATGAAATCAAACAATTTTATTTTGTTAAATCTACATTATATATCTATATATCTACAATATAATGTAGATTTAACAAAATAAAATTGTTTGATTTCATAATTTACTATGGATCTACATCAAGTAAAAGCCTCATCTATTCAAAATTGTTATAATTTTATGAACAAAAAGTGATCTGGAAACTTAAACGTAAAAATAAGAACCTAAAATAAAATAATTCCAATATTAATATTACTTAGTCATTCAAATGGGCGATTATTATACATATTACATCTTTTAGATTCAATAAGCGCATCTAATTTTTCCTGTGAAAACAATCGTAAAAACCCAATGCAAAATCTAATTTTTTTAACAAAATGTATTCGTGCGGGTTCAAAAACCCTCGTTTTCGACTCAGATTTCTGTTGCCACCAGCACTCATGCTTCTTGTTGAACTATTACTTGTGTTTTTTCAATTATTGGAAATTAGAAGACACTTAAGAAACCCCCAATATACAATCCAATCTCTGAGCTGTAGATTCTAGACCTCAAAATATCATGATTCTGCTCAACTTGCCTTATGCAAATATTGCTAGTTTGGCATGAGGAATCATAATTTGCACTCTAATTTAACATTGCTAATAGAGGGCGCTAGTTACACTTGTTTGTGTTAATTAAATCAAAGTAAACTTTTTTTGGGCTAAACAAGTAAAATAATAAAAAATATTAAAAAGCGTTAAATTCTACAAAAAAAGTTACTCTTCTTTGATTCGTGTAACTCAATCGGTTATCGAGTGATTTGCTTCTAAAAAGTTCAATAAATTTTAATTTTTTCGTAAAAATTTTTATTATTCCTTATATATGAAACAATAACAAATTTGTAAACAAAAATAAAAAACTTCAAAGCGGATCATAAAGTGTATTGAAGTAATTGGTGGGCATTTTGAGCATTATTTAGTCTAGCAAATATATCAAACATCAAATAGGCATCGCATCAAATGTAACTTCTATCATTCTGACGATGATATTTTACATAGGTATATCATCGAAATAATAAATTATCACTTATAATCTCCCTAAAGCACGAATTATTTCCGGAAATTTACTCGAAGTGCGAATTTTCTTAAAAAATTCGCAACAGGAAAATTTCCGGAATATTAATTCTTGATGCTCTAGGGAGATTCGGTGAGAAAATTTTATACCAAAACTTCTTTAAATTAGAAATTAAATTGGTGACATACTTGGGTCTATACTTCTTTGATCTTCAAAATATTAACGATTTTCGAGATATTTGAATTTTAATAATTCACTACACTACATTTCTCGGTGGTCGCCGTATCATTAAAAAATTAAGACACAAGCATGCAATGGAATATTGACATTTACCTAGCCGTAATTGATAATTGGTAATAATATTAAAATGAAACCATACAAAAATTACGTGATAAAACACATTTATTGTAAGCCAGTTATAAAACGAAGACAGCATTAGAACAGACCACCGTGAAATGTAGTGTAGTGAATTAGTAAAATTCAAATATCTCGAAAATCGTTATTATTCTGAAGATCAAAGAAGTATAGCTTTTTTCTACAGAAATGATGGGGCTATCCAAATTGAATAAGTAAGCTGTAAAATAATGAGCGATAAAAAATTTGTAGCTGATTTCATCTAATTCATATGGCGCATGTGGCGACATCTACGAGTTAACTCAAATCCTCTCACACATTCTTGTTTACCCTTACAAAAACTAGTTCATACCCAAGTTTCAAGTCATTATGTAGAAAAGTAGCTGATCTATTAACAAAAATCTGATCTATTAACAAAATCTATTTTATTTTTCCGCTTTAACATCCTGTACC
The DNA here is from genome assembly GCA_910591685.1 of Galerucella tenella. NCBI lineage: Eukaryota > Metazoa > Arthropoda > Insecta > Coleoptera > Chrysomelidae > Galerucella > Galerucella tenella. The sequence continues at coordinate 32,865 of CAJUYH010000378.1, read as the reverse complement.
TCAGTGAGGAGCAGAATAAGACCCATTATTGTTAATGAAAATATTATTATTTTGGCCTTCTGAACGTAGATTTACAATTTGGCTCTTTACTTATGAATCACCCTGTATAATTATGATTATACTTATTATTCTAATAAACTACGTTATTTTAGAAATACGGAGTTTACAGTATTAACCTTCACGCTTCTCATCCTGCTTTACGGGTCCTTTTATTGTAAATATACAATTTATTAATCAGCTTCTAAGCTTAAAGAATAATATGGAATCGTTGAGGATTTAATCTGCTTTGCTAAATCAAAACCCATTCGAAGAAAGAAGGATCTTGATCTTACAGACCATCTCTGTGTTCCGTTTTGCTTTGTGGTTTGATGAACGGCGGCCACCTATATGCACTTGCATAATTACCAAGAATAATTAATAAAAATCTGTCAGCTGTTGTAATAGAAAATTTCTCAACATCATTCATTTACAACTCGGGATAATATAAAACATCTGGCTTACCGTAGAAAAGGACTTTTTTTTGTATCTACCTATTTTATGGAAACATCGCGTTTGCTTTGTTGTCTCTTTTGGTATAAAAAGTCGTTAAAAAATTTCATTTATGCCAGTGTTCTACAGAAAACTAACTGCACAAGGTTACACAATTTATGGATGCGAATGTTTTATTATATACAGGGTGTAGCATTAACAACTAATTATTTACATACGGATTTTGAATTGGATTTGAATCATGCATGCTTATTCTGAATTAATACTTTAATTCTTCAATTGAAATTGACTATTCTTTGAACAGTATTTTTTACACCATTCGAATAAGTAATGTTTCGTTTTAAATAATGTTTTACTTCCTTTACTGCTTATAGAGACAACAAAATTAATATCCATAGTTATATACTCCATCTGGTGGATAGGAGAAGCTTTCTCACGACTTAAAAGCTTGGAAGAAAAGGTTCAGAAAGTCTACAATTTTGCTAGTGATTGTTTGAAGCTGAGAAGGTCACTCCTCAGACTCAACGACCTATTTTATCGCATCCAATTGTCAGCAAGAAGTAAGCTCAAAATTATCTATATCAGGACGATAGCAACTTATTGCGAACCAGATCCTCCCTGTTAGGTTCAGATAGTCCCTAGGTTATTCAGGACTAGGAGGATCTGTAGTGGCGGATATCTATAAATGAAGAATGAAGAGAAAAAACAAGAAATGTCACATTTATCTATGAATAGCGATATTTTGCTGTTCAAAAGGTATAATACGTATCTTACTCTTTGCTCTAGATTGGTACATAATAACTGATAACCGTCTCATAAATATTTGTATTCAAAATATCCGCGCCAAGGCTGGTCCATAAGAACAAAAAACGAATCAACAAAGTTTGCAGTTCTATTTTCATCGTTTGGTTTGTTATAAGTGTTAAAGTACTGCTGGTTTGGATCCCTGGCCATTCTGGCATGGAAAGAAACGAGAAGGCAGACTCTCTTGCAAGGGAGGGAGCCGCACGTGTTTCTATCGGACCAGAACCTACAATTGACATCGCATTAAGTTTTGCCAAAAAAAACATTAAATACCTGGACAGCAAGAAGAGCTTTAGACTTCTGGCATAATTTACCAGGATTGGTTCATTCAAAGGCTTTTATACATCCTTCGAAGAATGTCTCCAAACAAATGTTAGACTATAGCAGGCATGACCTACGTTGTCTAACAGGCAGTTGTCATCTGAATCATCATATGCTGAAACTTCAACTGCTGGAAGATCCGACTTGCCGCCTTTGTCTGGAAGATAATGAAACAGCAAAATACTAAAATACTTTGAAACCATTATAGTAAGAAAAGTGTTAACATATTTTAACAATTTGGCGTCAAACAATCAGCAAAATGGTTGGATTAATGACTTTTGTACCAGTATAGAGGAAACGACCTCGTCAAGCCGATGAAGACGCACAATTTCACGATGCTTCTTTCGCCTATGAATTAAGAGTTAAGCATCATCGTTTTGCAAAAGATATTAACGACATTAATGTTATAGAATAGGCGAGGAGTGACAGGAATATATGACAATTATATTATGGGGACAGTGCCTATTGCGGAATATAAAGCTGGTAATTGTTTTTGACTGTTAAGCTTTTACAAAAAAAGTTTTTATTCGAGAAAATATTATTTATTTATCTCTATATTTATGTATTCTGTAATTTTCAAAGGTAATACCACGAGTGCTTCAAATTTTATCGATAGTTTTTTCTTTTCCACGAAAACTTGTTTATTTGTCAAAAATATGAACCAAACCGATTGATAAAATCGCGAGTCCGTTAGGACGAGGTATTTTATCCAAATTCGGTTTGTTTGAATGTTTTTGCCTCAAATAAACACGTTTGAGTGATGGAAATAAAAAATTATGTGATAAAATTTGGAGAACGAGTTGTACTTGGGAAGTATATTTTTCATCAATTATTGTGGAGTGGAATTTTGTATTAAATGTTCCATATTCTCTTGGGTGATGGCACTGAATTGGTTTGAGTTCATTTTTCAATAAACTTCGATGCACTTTTAGTTGTCAATAATGACAAATTCAAAGTAAAATTTTGACGTTCCAATGTAAACAAGGTATTATCGATGAGGAAGCAGAATTATTAGTATAATACCGAATGATTGGCTAGAATAATGTATTGCTATTGCATGGTTAAAACCACCAAAATGTCAGATTTTAACAAGTGAAAAAAATTATCATTCTAAAACTAGGTATGTAAAAAATAAATTCCGATATTCAATGCTATTTTTTCCAAACTTCCACTGTTAATTTAAATATTTGAAATAAGTCATCTACTCCTATTGGATTTGCACATTCGACTTGGGCACGCGTCCAAAATTAAACTATCTAGGTACAAATCATAAAATTATAGCAATCGCACTCACAAAAATTACACGTTTAGTATTAAGAGTCTGATGGCAGGCAGGCCAACATAACGGTTATGGGCTTACAAAAAAAATATTTTCAAAAGACACGGGGCGGCGTACTTTCCTTTATTTCGTATGCCGTCAGTATCAGATGACAATCTGGTGAATACGCGATTTTTTAGCGGTGTTTTGTTGAAGGTAGAGTGGGTGGGCCCGGCTCCTTCCGGACACCCTGTGTACGACTGGTTTCTGCTTTAGAACCCTTCTTTTGTATACAATATTGAGGTCGAATCATGTTTTGAGGGTTCGCATGGGGGATATTTTTTTAAGTGATGTCAATTGAAGAACTCTTGGGTTAATGACATTTATTACATTATGTTGCTCTAAAGTATACAGGATGATAGATATAAAAAAAGTATACTACTATAACGCATCACATGAAAATGTTATAAGAAAAAAACAACTACTTCTCGGGCTATATGCTCCGACAGACATTGAATTACGAGGTCGGTTTGACAAAAGAGTGATTTTTCAAAGAAAAAGTCAGTTTCCTGTGAAAATAGTATATTGTTTTATTAGGAGTAAAAGTATAACTTTTTGTGGCGAGTCTGAATGTGTGATGGCCGAACGTTAGTGAGGCCGACAATTTCAAACGAGCCACAAAAAATGCTTTTGCTCCGAATGAAACATGCTATTTTTTCCGCAAACGGCATCCAGACTATAGAACTAATTAATATTTAAATAAAAATTCAAAACGATTGCAACGAAGTTGATAAATTCAGAGAATAATAATTATAAAACTGCGCACTACATTTCCGTGGTTACTGGTTTTGTGATTCCCAAGTCAAAAACAAATTTGACAGTTCAATAATATTTTATAATGTCAGAAATATTGTAAGTGATTTAGGGCGAGCTGTACCAAACACTTAAACTCGGTTTAATGATGACTGATGTTTAGACTGATGTAATTGTTGATAATAAACCCATCAATCAGCCACAGTCTAAACATCAGTTATCATTAAACCGAGTTCAAGTGTTTGGTACAACTCGCCCTTAAAGCAACAATTGGACTGTGCATTTTTGGTAAGTACTTGAGCATCAAAATTCCGTTTGTTGTAGTAAAGTGTACTGAAATTTTCTTTTAGATTATATTATGTCGGATTCAGAACCCAACTGTACACCGCCCGACGTTGTTGACATTGCTAAGGCAGCTACGAATGATTTAATTCCAACTAAGTCAAGTAGAGTTTATAATCATGCTTACGAAAGATTTCTCACATGGTGCAATGATAAAAACATTTCAAACTATTCGGAAAATGTGCTACTAGCTTATTTTTTTGAAATGACAACTAAATTAAAAATGAAGAGTTCAACAATGTGGTCTCAGTATTCCATGATAAAATCATTATCTACTGAATCTTAAACATGGATTAGATATTAGTAAATATATGAAACTACGTGCTTATCTGAAGAAGCAGAATGAAGGGTATACTCCCAAAAAGTCAAAGGTATTCACAAGAGACCAGTTTGAAGATTTTTTAAATAATGCACCTAATGAGCAATATCTAGGAATTAAGGTTAGTTATATAATATTCTAACCTGCATAAATACAATCAAGTTTTCAAATACATACTACTTTTAGGCTGTTCTAATAATGGCCGTATCTGGAGCATGTAGATGCGATGAAATGGTAAACATGACAATACACGATATAAAAGATTTAGGATCTGTTATTCATATAAAGATTCCTGATAGTAAATCTAAAAAGCCACGATCGTTTACAATTATTGGAGAAAAATATATATAAATCTTTACAGAAAATATACTTCTTTACGTCCACAAGCTATGGAAAACCGACGTTTTTTTTTGAAATTTCAAAAGGGAAAATGTTATCGCATGGTCATGGGAATTCATACAATTAGTAACGTACCCAAAACAGTAGCAACTTATTTAAAACTACCGAATTCAAAAGATTACACCGGCCATGCGTTAAGAAGAACTTCAGCTACTTTGCTTGTGGATGGAGGAGATGATATTACTTGTTTGAAACGGCATGGAGGTTCGAGGTCGAGCACTGTCGCTGAAGGATACATTGAAGCGAAATTATGTCGACGTTGATGTAACAGAAGCAGCAACAAGTGAGGAGTCACGGGAAATTTTGTCGATGAACTCTTTCAACTCTGCACAAAATTCGCTTGAATTGCAAGTGAATAAATCAGGTAGTGCAATGTGCGGTGCAACCTTAAATAACTGTAATTTTACTATTAATAATTATTATCGTTAATAAAGTTTAAAAGTTCAACTAATAATTATTTTCCCTGTTAAAAATTCTACTTTTTTGTACGGCCGTCAGCGTACAAAAAAGTACTTTTTTGTCCGCTCACGGCCGTACAAAAAAGTGGCGTCTGTGAAATCATACTTCAACATCATGAATTGACGTTAATAATGTCTACTTTTTTTGACGTTTGCGGAAAATAGTATTTTATATTTCAACAAAATGTCCTCTTAACTCTACACAGTTAGCCTGGCGAGCTTCCAATTTTTTCAAACTATCCAAAAAATAATCTTCTGGAAGTTCTGCAAAATACGCGTTTGTCTCTGCAATCACCTCTTCATTTGTCCGAAATCGCATTCCATGAAGCCAGTTTTTAGGTTTCGAAACAAAAAGTAATCGGAGGGAGCGAGATCAGGTGAATATGGCGGATAAGGCAATAAATCGTATTGCAGTTCGGCTATTTTTTTTGCAAAAGCGGACGAATGGGCAGGAGCATTGTCGGAACTCTGTTCTTCAACAAATACGGTCGCTTTAAAGTTCGGCGTCCTGGGTGAAATTCATAGTCGACACTTGAGGGTCATTCATACTCAAACTCAACTTAGTTTGAGTTTGGCTCGAGGCGACTTTTCAATTTGAGTGAAGAAAGTTTGGCATCAATGTTATTATTAGGAACTTTTGATTGCGTTTGGTTAACAATTATTGTGATTCATGAACTTCCTTTAACGTTCATCTGACATCTGCACGCGTACTCTGTAACTTGATAGAAGTAGAAATAGAAAAGAAATAGCAAAGGAAAGAAATTTCTTTCTATCGACAAATGCTACTCCCTATGACTTTTTCATGTAAACTTCGGGCGAGCTCGGGTAGAAGGAAACGAATACTATCTAACTTGAAAACATTTTCCGATTTTTATATTCTGTGATGCTTTTGACATTTAGTTGCCAGTAATATCAATTATTATTTCCATTTCTGAGTTTTGTTTCGATGTCTTTCAATCTTAATTTTTTACCAATCTTTAAAAACCAAGAGGATACATTAATTGTTTCATCACTAAGTATTATTGAATTATTTGAATGTTGTACTTGTACTTGTACTTGCCATGAATAGCGAGGGTCGTCGGTTCAATTCCTAACAAGATCGTTTTCTTTTTTTTATGTTCTTACACTAATTATATACCTAATAAAATGATAGGTAAGTCAACCAGAAAAGTAGTCTCAAAAAGGCGAAGTAGAGGAAAAAATCTATTACCTAAGTTCATTTAATCATATATTATACCACCCACTTATTAAAAAAAATACCTATTCATGTTCAATTAAAAAAAAACAATATTCATAATTTAATTATAATCAATAGTCAACATAAACAATGACAAAACGGGATAAGTATGTATATAAAAACAGATAGAAAGACCATAGAGAAATATAATATAATGAGAGTTGTCGACCCTGTAGTAACAGTTGGCATCACGTCGATCGAAGCGCACCAGGAAGGGTTGTTGGAACTAATTTTTGAGGGCGGGATATTTAAATTGGTTAGTTGGGATTGTGGGTATGAACATCTTACAATTTGTCTAAAAATTGTTTATTATATAATTATTTCATTACAGAAAATTAAAACTTATTTAATTTTTAATAATGAAATGATTATAATCAATAAACAATTTTAAGACACATAAATTAGATAAATGAGAAATCAACACTAATATAAAATTTTTATTAAACTGCACATAATATAACAAATAATCTACATCTATATTATTATCATCAATTCATCGAACATTTACATATTATTAATCACAAAATAACATATTTTTACTAAACTTACATTATATTTAGGAAAGTTAATCCAATATCACATCCAATTGCACATTATTTTAAAATTATTCACAGAAACTGCAAAAATTTAAATAAAAAGGAGTTAGAAAGTAGATTCTTCATTCCTATGAAGACAGGAATAGGTCTGAAACAAAATAAATAAAATGCATTACCTTAAGTTACAAAAGCTTTCATTTCACAGGCAATACTGGCAATAGCTACAGTATTTTCAAAAGCTTGGGTACCTACATAATAATAGTAGGCTACTATTATTATGTTCAACTACTTTTGGTAGTAGTGTATGATCTAAGGATTGCAAAGGTAAAACAAATCTAATAAGTATTTTGCATAATGAACCTGTAAATGCATTATTATTAAAATGATCTTTACACAACCTTTGATCCTTTGATGTAGAAGGAAATTCTAAAATGTACCTCTGTTCACTTTGATTGATATCAGATGGAAATTTGAAAAATGTTTTATTCTTCCTACAAATTGCTAAGTGGCCAAAAATATTTACCAAGCAATACAACTATGACGTATTATATTTGGTGATGATATTTTAAAGGTTTACTTACTTTTATTTCCTTCATTAGAACTAAAATCCTTAATTCCTTAATAAATTTATAAATAAACTAATTTTGTAGAATAATTATTGACACTTTCACTATGACTTTGACAAGATGACAAGCAGAAGCTAGATTCACACCAGCCAATGTATGAGTGATTTTGTATATTTTCGTTTTTAATGATTTAAAAGTTGATATACTAGGATATTTCATAATATTTATCGACATTGAAGGATGAATAGTGAAGTGAAATGTAATTTATAACGTTTTAAACCATTTTATTCTATTTCCCTTTTGTAAAAAGTCTTGTAGTTCTCTCGACCGAAGCGACTCGATGCGCGGGTCAGTTGCGCAGAAACGTTGTGCCTTATACCGCCTATACTTCAATCCGTCTCTTTTATTTTGTCTATGTAGAAAGACCTTTGTAGCCGTTTCTATTTCTATCTGCCGAATATTCACACGGAATTACTCGAAAGTCCCCGAATACACATACAGAGTAACTTTACAAGAAATTTCCTAGCATAGAAAGAAATTTCCTTTCTATTCTGTTACAGAGTTCATGCTCTGTTGCATTGCATTCAATGTTTTCAGTAGGTACTTGTATTAGCCCTCTGCAAGTATTTTATTCTCAGTTTAGTCCTTTACTGTTTATATGTACTTCTCATTTGAGCTGGTTCGTGAATATTCTTTTTTAGAAAATTAAAAAATTGATTGTGCTAGCTTAGCTGCAAAGGAAAAGACATGGGTGTCACTGCACACGATTTTAATTCAAGCGGAGAGCATTGTTTCGTATGAAAAATGAATCAATTTAATAATTTTGCTCTTTACTACACCAATGTGATTACTAACCTAGGTAAACGATAAACATAGGCATTTTCGCCATCTATAAAGTTTACAAAATCAATAAAATCATCCATCATACTAATTTGCTTGAAAAATTTGAAACTATAACAGACAAATAGCAACCAAACAAAATTTTGATAACGTAAAATGACAGAGTATAAGGTACAAACGTGGTTTATCGGTTGGAAATCTTCACTCAAAGGAGCTGGAATCTGTACTCAAATTTCACTCAAGTTACACTCAACTCAACCTCACTTTTCGCCTGTTAAGTGTCTCGGCATACAATGAGGATGAGTGGAGTATGAGTGACCCTCAAGTATCGACTATGAATTTCACCCTCTATCTGTACTTAAATTTGGGAAAAAAAAATAAAAATCCAGTTTTACTTTTAGCGGTCTTATCCATAGCAGCGAGTGGCCAGTTTTTATCTTAACTGTAACAAAGCTACTAAATATTAAGCAGTCTACACATTGATCAATTACCTACCTATACGAAAGTCATCAATATCTAAATAGCTTAAGACAACTTAATTAGCAATTTGCTGGAAGTAAAAGACATTATGTTACACCTACACGGGTGATGCATTTTATTTATCTCATATTGTTTGCTTTCTTGTCATTATAAAGTAAAGGCAAATGACATTTAATTGCCCTATTACCATATTAAATCTCAGCTGAAAAAACGTACACACATAAATTAGTGAGGTCCGGACCTATTGGAATTTTCACATTTTTCACATTCACATTTCAAATAAGACAGTTACGATTTCCAGTTAGAATATTTTGTTAAGTGTATTCAATAAGTGAATCACTTATCGACGTGTTAAACTTAGAAACCAGTAAACACAACCTACCGTCCTGACAACCGATGCTGTAAATAAACAAAAAAGATCAATCGCGCAAAAAAAATTATGGAAATATGTAATAGTAAAAATGTATCCGAACAAATTCAAGTAGATCACTAGCACTGCGAATACCAGCTTTGCATAGAATTTTAATATAGCATCGGTGGTTCAGTGGTAGAATGCTCGCCTTCCACGCGGGCGGCCCGGGTTCGATTCCCGGCCGAAGCATATGAATCGCTGCTTCGTAAATGAGAGAGAGATTCAGGAGAGAGCACACGCACGCAAGCAAGGCACACGCACGCAAGCAAGGCACATAACGAAGCAAAGCACATAACGAAGCAACGTAACATAACGTAACGTGACGGCCAGATCTTTTGCGTCGCGACCCTCGGTCGCTCAAACATAACCTGACGTAAAGAACTAAAGTTCCAAAGGATGTAACACATTGCCGCTACGAAAGGTACGTCTGTATCCTATTTTGAATGCCAAAAATCATAAAATAGCTAAGTGAAAAGTGAAACAGTCAAGACTAGTGTGTAAAGTGACGTTTTGCGAATGCCAAACCCTTGTTTTAGATACGGTTATAGTGACGGAAGTAGCAAAAAACATTATTATTGTTTTCTTTATACATCCAACTATAGAAGGTAACATTAATATATAAAAAGTCGCTTAAGTAAGAGCCAGAGAACGAGACGCATACAAGAGTATTGTCAAAGTATAAACGGAAGTTCAAATTAGGAGCAATCAAAGTTAATCTACGTCAGCTGATTACATTATGTGTGTCCTACTATTCAACACAGTTTGTTAGATTATTTATGTGGGCACGACTTCGAAATACTGTGTGATCAAAATTATGTACATCTATTCTTCATTTTATTTTATTCATGATACAGGTATGGTGGAGAGTTTTCCGTTGTTACCTTAATATAAAACATTGTAGAATATAGTGATTCACGGAGATTTTTCATGTTTAACCATTCAGTAATTTCAAATGTAAATCTGATATGCTCAAATTCACCAAAGATTCTACAATTTGTGTATTCTATTTATATCATATTAGTTTAAACGGGAATTATATAAATTATCACATAAATTTAGCTTATAGATAATACCATTGTCTAATATATTAAACAATGATAATACTGATGACAAACATTTTAACTGATCTATTCAAGACGTAGACTCCGTTTCACATAAGAAGAATAGAAGCTGCACATAACAATATCTAAACGTCAATATCGGTCAATTATATTTAATTTGTAAGATCGTTCAACTGTATACGAAGTTAGATATTGAATGTTAAGTAATTTCAAATAATAGAATAATTTTTTTTCTTTCAAGTGGGGATTCCATTGATAATTAGCAGAATGAAAAGTGGTTTCCAACAGCACTATCTCAGCAGTTTATCAAGCGTATGCTCAGATTTTGTCATGTGCAGCTTCTTCGCGCTTACGACTGCAACTTCTAGACTTCCAGTGGGTTCTTCTTATGTGAAACGGAGTCTAACGAGATTGATATAGAGCTGCATAAGCTTTTTGTAAATAGTTATACCAATATGGTGCGAAAATCTTAAGTTGTCATCAAACCCCACTCCCAAATTTGTTACTTTTTCACTAAATTGTATAGTATGACCATTAATTTCAATATTTGATGAGTATTCTTGCTTGAACTTCTGCGTATCAACTTTATTCCCAAAAATAATTGCTTTAATTCACATGTATTTAATTGTAAGCAGTGATTAGTTGAAAAGTATAATTATAATCATATTTAATAGCAGTTAACGCTTGATTAGCTATTAGCTTTATCTTAGGAAAAAGACATATATAACTATAATTGAGTATCGTCAGCGTGTATAATAATCGAAGCCAATCATTTTGAAAAGAAACAGTATTCAATAATATATAAAATAAGCAGAAAGCAAAAATAATTTTAGAAGATAATTGCAAGAGTACGTTTTTTCCAAAGGGTATCAGTGTAACTTTATAAACAGTAATTTTTGTATACCTACTTATATTTTGTTGTGTAAAGTTTGGTGAGAGCGCATATTGTAATTGATGGAAAAAGCTGTAAGTCGAGCGCCTTCGTCAAAAGCGATACTCTCGTTCATACACTAACGTACTGTGAGTTATATACGTTCAAGGGGCTAGTAGATTTTAGTTTAGATTTCGTTTGGTTAGGTTTATTGCTGTTTTTCACAGAATTAAATTTTTTCACAGGTGTAAAAGGTGTATATCCAAGTAATAATTTGAATCAATTCGGTAATCAAAATAGTTAGACAAGATTTAATGTCGCGACTGGTGTTTTATAGCCGAGACTGAGAAACCATCGAAGGCTTTGCACGAGCTGTATACAAGATTTTTTCTACATTTATTCAAAAATCAAAAAACTGACATATTTAGATTGCTCTCTAAATGAACTAAAAATGGCGTATATTCTAATGTTTATGTTTGTTATAATGATAAAACGCAGTAATAACACGACAGATGAGTGCAATAGGGAATTGGTTTTTCTACTAAATGAAGTTCAATAAAGTTTTGTTTTTTCGCATGAACGTAGAAAATAACTTTTTTATAAAATGCGTGAGAAGGTAAAGAAAATGTGAATAGAAATACTGGAGATTTTTTATTAGGATGATTTATTAAAAAGATAAAATTTGATGGTTTAGTTTTATCACTACTACTTTGTGAAGAATGTCAATTTTAAGATTGAGTGAAGATCAACAACAACATTTTAGAATTTCAACAGCCAGAAAAGAAGCCGGAGTATTTAATTTAAATTATTATGAGAGTTTTGATATATTTTACTTCACTTGCCACCTGCATTGGAATGATTGTGAGTAAAAGCTGAAATACGAAATAAAATTTCAGCGTTATTCAAGATAAACACCAAACGAAATTAATAAAATGATCAGCTGTTAATATCAATTATAAAAATATACCAGTACCTACATCTGCCCACATTAAAATTATTTCAAACTATATTTATTTTATTTATATGGTAATATAAACCTATAAATTGAGAGATGAAGCAATTGCACGGAAATACGAGTCCAAAAAAAAACAAAAAACTTGATTATGAGGAAGTAGAAAATGGAAATGTAGAGAATAAGTGAAACTACTATGAAAATTCAACCCTAAATAATAGAAAAAAAGGTGTGTAGAATAAATGGAAAACAAAATAATATGGAACAAACTCCATGGTGTAGGTTAGAAATAAAATACCAAGTGAAACAAAAAAAAATGGCATGGAAAAACATACTAACTTATTAAATACAATAAAAACAAGAATGGAAGGAAACCAAAGAACTAATTAAAGCTTCGAAGACCGAACTATGGAGAAAACTTGAGGAAAAATAGAAGAAGTAAATGAGAAACTTTTTCATAAAGCATTTACTTAATAATATAAAAACAGAGAAAAAGCAGGACACATATTCAGAAGAACATGAAATCTTGCAAAGGTGGAAAGACTATTATTAGGAACTACTTAATAATACAAAAGAAAGAAAGAAACAAATCCAAATTAGTATACAGACAGATGCAGATATAAAAACAAGTAAAGATGAAATAGAGCAGTTGATTACAGAATTTAAAAATGGAAAAGCATCTAAATATGACAAACTCATATTACAAATTATTAAAAACGTTGGACAAAAAGGAAAAAATATGATGTTGAGAATTTTCAATAAAATTCTAGAATAAGAAACACTACCAACGGCAAAAAGCACTGATTGTACCAATTTTTAAGAAAGGCGAAGTGAGATACTACATAAATTAGCACCGCGATGAATATGTTGGAGAGAAGAATCAGGTCGACAAATACACTGGAGGAATCACAGATTGGATTCAGAAGTGGAAGAAGCACCCAAGACCACATATTTACTAGATGTCAAAGTGATTAGTTTAATACTATTATAACGCATTGCAAATTTACAAATTACTTTCCAAAAAGTGGACCGTCGTGGGGCGTTAAAATAGTATTGAACTATTAACTTTGCCATCTATTGATAACACGCTTTACTAAAATGACAATTATTTACAGGAAACTGTAGTTGAGTAACTAATATCTGCTATTAAATAGTTGACAAAAGAAGCAGTCCAAGAAAAAGAGAAATAATTCGTGGCTGTCCTGGATCTAGGAAAAGCCTTTGAGACAGTACATACCTACAGAACTAAAAAAAATGAGAAAAATATTAGCAGGAAAATACATTTGCAGGGTATACATCAGTGAAGGAGCATTTGCAGATGAAGTTATATTATCTAACAGCCAAAAATGGAAAAGATCTACAGAAAACATAAATGTGTGGAATGCAGTTATGGTGGGTAGACATGGAACTGAAAATAAACAGAAACAAAAGTTAGGGTCGTTGGAAATGTAAGAATATATGCGGACTTGATAGAGCAAGTGAAACATCACCATTCAGTTGATAATTTCATGAACATTACCTACACGAAGCACATTTTTTCTAAAAAATAACTTGAACAGAAACTCTTAAAACTGCTACAATTACCGCAAAGCTATTTTTCAACATATACTTCAAATTATGATATTTGTTATTGTGAAACTGTAAATTAAAGCATTATTTCCAAGTCTGGTAGTGATATATAACCTAATTGGTTAAAATTCATGACATGGTAATCTCTAAGTTCTTATCCACATAAATGATATCAATTTTTCAAAGATTGCATGCCTATTACAACGCCTAAGATGCGCCAACAAAGTTTTTTGTAAGTCTAAGAATTCTAAAATCATCAATCATCTTCGTGAGGAATTTCGTAATTCCAAAATCGCACTACAGAATGCCATGTGACAAATCGTACTCGATTTTGATGTTTTTGACGAAATTCCAATCGCCCGAACAATCCAAGCATGTTTACAGCTATGATTCTGGAATTTTGTGTTTGGAAAAACAAAAAACATTTTTTACACCACTAGCTTTGAAGTTGACAATTATTGTTTTTTTCTTTCTTTCTTTCTTTTTCTATTAATGGTTAATAGTTTTTTCTATTATTAACCTAGGTCAATAATGAACAAATTTAAATATTTTGAGAATCCAGAGATAGTAGTTCAACAAAAACTTGTGGAACAGAATTTCGTATACCCAGGAGATTGTCATTAACATATTTGCTGCTTGAAATTACCTTTCATAAGATAAAATTATTTTAATAAAAATGCCATTAGTTTGAAATTCGCGCTCAACCTAAAATGACTGATGACATAACGAATACGTTCATAATATATCGAGAAGCTGGCAGTGTACTTGTCAGTCAGAGAACGGAGTAAACGCTTCTCGTGGTGTGTTTGTAAATTATTTTAAATTTGGCTAGTAGTCGAAAAAATTGTATATACACCATGGTGTTGGAGACATTTATAAACCTCGCACCTTATTTTGGTGCTCGGTCAATAATAATATATAGTCTTCACCACCTTGGTGTATAACATACTGTTGTACTTCAGCTAATAATTTTGCTCATCAGTTTCAGTACAAAAAGCCTAATTTTTCCTGCTTATAATATAATCTTCTTTTAGAATGTCCCTGTAATAAACGAAAGTATCTTGGGATGTTATCAACAAAATAAAATAAATAGATCGTCCCATTACATCAAACATATCGCTTGACTGATCACAAACTTAAATATAATAGTAAAACGAAATGAAAAAAAAAACGCAATTTTTCTGTGTCCCCAAGCAAAACTGCTGTGACATTGTTCTCGTGTAGAACGATTATGTAATGCAGTGACACGAACTATCGCGAGATATCATGCGAGAAACAAAAGAAAAAAATTATACACACACACACATCTTACATCAAACTGTCACTTAATGACAATCTTCCGCTTCGATTTGACGCAACAGCTTAGCTTTTTTACGTGTCGAAGGTCCAAGTTAAACTCTTTATTTTTTAACGACTACCGAAGGTTGTGATATCGAAAACAATAATTTTCATTGTTACGTTTGCATTGTACCAAATATTCTAGTTTTAAAGGCGATTATATTATTATAATATACAGGGTGATTCATAAGTAATGGGCTAAATTGTAAATCTACGTTCAGAAGGCCAAAATAATAATATTTTCATTAGCAATAATGGGTCTTAGTCTGCTCCTTACTGAGGTACAGGATGTTAAAGCGAAAAAAATAAAATAGATTTTTGTTAATAGATCAGCTACTTTTCTACACAATGACTTTAAAATTGGGTATGAACTAGTTTTTGTAAGGGTAAATAAGAATGTGTGAGAGGATTTGAGTTAACTCGTAGTTGTCGCCACATGCGCCATATGAATTAGATGAAATCGGCTACAAATTTTTTATCGCTCACTATTTTACAACTTACCTATTCAATTTGGATAATTTGGATCATTTCTGTAGAAAAAAGCTATACTTCTTTGATCTTCAAAATATTAACGATTTTCGAGATATTTGAATTTTACTAATTCACTACACTACATTTCACGGTGGTCGACGTAGCATTAATCTATTAAGACACAAGCATGCCATGGAATGTTGACATTTACCTAACCGTAATTGATAATTGATAATAATATTAAAATGAAACCATAAAAAATTACGTAATAAAACACATTTATTGTACGCCAGTTAATAAAACTTGTGTCTTAACAGATTAATGCTACGTCGACCACCGTGAAATGTAGTGTAGTGAATTAGTAAAATTCAAATATCTCGAAAATCGTTAATATTTTGAAGATCAAAGAGGTATAGCTTTTTTCTACAGAAATGATGGGGCTATCCAAATTAAATAAGTAAGTTGTAAAATTATGAGCGATAAAAAGTTTGTAGCTGATATCATCTAATTCATATGGCGCATGTGGCGACATCTACGAGTTAACTCAAATCCTCTCACACATTCTTGTTTACCCTTACAAAAACTAGTTCATACCCAATTTTCAAGTCATTATGTATGTATGATCTATTAACAAAAATCTATTTTATTTTTTTCGCTTTAACATCCTTACCTCAGTAATAAGGAGCAGACTAAGAACCATTATTGTTAATGAAAATATTATTATTTTGGCTTTCTAAACGTAAATTTACAATTTGGCCTATCACTTGTGAATCACCCTGTATTTATTACTTGATAAAATTATACATTGTGTTAATTTGAAAAGGAGCATCCTTAATGTAGGTATCAGAAATGAGACACATTAGAAATAAATGCCTATAAACACGTCAACTTTTAACTTGTGGGTATACTCACTAGCGCTCATTTCATAAACGTCACATTCACCCCCTGCTCCTCCCTGCTGGAAGTCTACCCTAATTTTTTTTAAATGGCACTAGGTATAAAGCTATTGTTATTTAATAGCTGTTTAAAATTGGCTCTTTTCCAACTTGTTTTTTTTTTATTTTCACATACACTGCGTACACCGCTTGGATCATTGGCAGTTTGAATACATATGGAATTCATGAAAAACCCCCGTATTATGTTATGACAGCAAAAAGCGAGAATAAAAAATTTACAAATAGTAAAATTACAACTGTGAACAGGAAATAACATTCAGGCAATAATAACTTAAAATGTTTCTTTTTTTACTGGAGGAAGAAGAATGTAGGTTTTGTGGCATAGAAGAGGAAACCTCCATCCACATACTTTCCAACTGTTCAGCACTTCAGAATCCTAGATGACAGCACCTGAAAGATTACTGAATAAAAGAAGAACATTTACCTAAGCTGAAGCCTGAAGATATGCCAAAATTCCTCCGAGAAATAGGACTAAAGGAGCTACTAGTTTCTGAGACCCTCTTCAGAAACTAAGTAGAAGTAACGGGGCACAATACATATGTATGTATCGAAAATTCCCTTGGTGATCTAGTTGGTTTTCCACACTATCAACCACTAAAAATTCCAGCCCAAACATTAATTTTTTGGAGTGCATGGGGTCTTCACGAAAAATATATGGATTTGTATCATCCCAGCCTAGGGAAAGATGTCTTGAGGCTGCTACTTTTATTATGGATGTAGTTGGATATAGAGCAAAATTTCCAATTACTTTTATTTGCGTAAAACTCTTTTTCTCTCACGCATCTTATTCAATATGGAACCTGTTTCCAAAAATGTTTCACTAGCATTTTATAACATATACTTTTGATCGATATTTTTGTCTGGGTGTCTTGCATTAAATACGGAATACAGTAGCTGTCTTTCTAGCACTTTCGTCACATTCTCCATGAGGAAATAGTATATTAAAGTATAAGTGGATATTAAGGTCTTGAGGACACGAAATAGAGCAAGTGGTTTAAAGACCAGTTATCCACGAATACTTTACGTTATTTTTTTTATTGGTGCACTTTGAAATTATGAATACTAATTTGCATTTTGATGGAAGTTCAACCTCATTGAGTTCTGAGGATGTTAACAGTATTAATTTAAAAACAATTTCCTCCGATTTAAAAAATCGAAATGTTAATATCTCAAACAATACCAACACTGTACTTTCCATTTTCATTTATAAAATTGAAATTGTTAAATATTGTTCGAATGAAGGCTTTTACGTTACAAAGTACTCCTGTCAGATCAATGATGAAATAATTGTCATTTAGACTTCTTTCCTCGAGTTGTTGATGTTGCCATGGTAACTTTAAAAAGCGCACGTGTTTTAAAGTTCGCCTGAGGCGTGCTTTAAATAGGTAAAAAGGTTCACCAATAAAAAAAAATTATTTCTCTTCTTTCAGGTAATGTATGATCTATTTTTAATAAATAATTGTCAATATCAGCTAATAAAGATCGACAATTTGCTAATAACGACCTCAAAACTGAATTCTGTTATTGTAATTATAGCTATCTACTTCTCATTTTTTGAATTGTCAACTGAATACGGGAGCAGACGAGAAGTTGGAAAATATCCAATTTCAAACAACGAAGGCTGGTATCGAAGGCAAAAAACAATGATTTAATAGAGATTTGCCACACCTTTTAAATGATGTTTGACTCTATACCTAACACCATTTGAAAAAATGTTCCAGTAGGGAGAGGGTGAATCTAACGTTTATGACATAAGCGCTCAAAAGTGTCCCCCTGAAGTTAAAATTAGCCGTGCTGCTTGGGTATTCATTTCTAATATGTCGTATTTCTTAAATATTAATGGCGGTCCTTTTCAAATGAACACAGTTTATAAAAGTTAAAACTGTATAGGCAGTAAATAAACTTGACGATGACCCAGCGAAACCTACGTTCTGCTACTGCAGCTCAAACCAGACATGGTCAACTAACAATCATACCTTTATAGTATGTGGTTATTAGACACATATTTATGGTCTGTATCATCCATCCGTGAATCGATTTCGAAGTTGGATCGGGCTATTGCGCTTTAGATTCAAGTAACAGTAGATAGTGATAAGCAAAATTGAAGATATCCTTTAAAAGTGAAGAAAAATTATTATATGTTCATGTTTGGATAATAATATCTTAACAACGCTCTGCACTTTCTTCTTGGAAACTTATGATCTGTCACTTATCCCGATACACTTTTTATATCCTGTATTTATTCTCCCTGGACATTTCCACCAGAATATATACCTCCCTAAGCATGTTCGTCAGAATATTCACCTCCCTGGCCATCTGCGCAAGGACATTTATCTCACTGGTCACTTTCGACCAGGATAGTTATTCTCCTGGACCTGTACAGGATTTTTTGTTATTTAACTTGTTTTTTCAAAATGCATAAGCTTCGTAATTATTGAAGAAAGCATCATCTAATCTTATCTAATATAGACTGATAGGATCTAGACTTAGCAATTATCAGTAGCTGGATATTTATAATTATTCTCAGTTTTCTATTGAAGCTTGAAGCTTCAGCACACCATGAATTGAGATGAGAGCATCTTTTCCAGTTTTCCTGGGTATTTGAAGAGATCTAATAATACAACTAAATATCTTTTTGCATTTTCCCAAAAACCGAAAGGCTTTTTGGAACACTGTGTCGAACTAAAACTTTTTTTTGTCCATCTCTATTAACATCTATTGTAATCCATCATGTATTAAATAAACACGCAAATTCCAAATTATATTTGCTCTCTAGGTGCTACATTACTATATATTTTCATTGTTTGCCTGTTGACTTTTAGTAATTTACTAACACATACCATCAATTTCTACTTTAATCAGATTGGGGAGCAGCTAAAATATTGATAAACGATTAACCACATTTTGTACATTTTGTTTCGTTCGAATTTTTTTTAATCAAAATTGCCAACAAAAAAAACGAATAAGTACACACCAAATGATATTAATAAGTTAAATATTGAAGTTGAAGTTTTTTGAAGGAAAAAACAGTTCAGAGTGTTTCATTTATTAGGCCATGATGATGGAAAGTCCCCATATCCTTAGTGGGTTGTCTAAAATTGTTCATAAGTGCTAAGATACGAGATAAATGTCAACATTATTTACGAAATATTCATCTTCTCCTACAATCACATCAACTACCTGTCGGCCAAAGTAAGTTGATTATACGAAATTTTACAGTCTTAGAATTGAAAAAATATCCCTACTTTGACAGGTCATCCATATTGTGCTGGGTCCCCCGATCAGTTGGGGTTGAAGTTTGTTGGTTATCAGACAGACTCTGTAGAACAATGTCAATGTAATATATATTTTATTGATGGCCGTTTGCACCCATTGATATTTAAGTAGACTTAAAGTTAAGTGGCGCTTTGAGAAAGTTGTGTTTTGCACCATGAACAACTGGTCATTTCAAGCTGTACCTAGCTAAGCTTAGAATATCGCTCGCTTATTCTCCACATATCCTCAAAGTGAAGATTTCTAACCTGACATTCTCGTGTTTTCATTGACATATATGTCAATGATTTTTCTGTTTTTCTGTTTTCTGTTTTCAATTTTAATTTTTTATTTTTGAACAAGGATTTTTATCAAGGATGATCTGGAAGTATTGGATATTCTTGAAAATGGATTTCCAAGAAGACGGTACAACCGTAAAAACTTTTATGAAGAACTGGATGACAAAATATTTTCAAAAAGGTTTCGCTTGACCAATCCTACTGTTTCACAACTCGTAGAAGTGTAAGACCAGACAGGCCATCAGTTTTCTTTTTTTCGATAACCCCTTTTTGTATTTTGCAGCTAAGGATATTTTGGTTGAAATAATACGCTTCCTGATGTGCGTCATCGATTGTGATGTATATCCGGGTTTTCGGCATGTCGTTTATTTTATTTGCTATTTTGACATAAAGCTAACTCTAAATTTGATAACATCAGGATCGTTTTCAGCCAAATTCGAAAAGGCTATGCAATTAATAATTACCAGCTTCCTTTTTTTAACTGAGAATACTTGATAACTTTCAAAATACTGATGTTTTTCCGTGTATCCATGCATATTTTTGTATTATTCAAATAATTAAAACAATAAGATTAATAATCACTTTTCATAAATAATAATTGACCGTAAACAATAAAGTACAGACCTGTCGAGAACTGTCTCAGTGTGACAGTAGAAAAAGACCTGACACATTGCCGCTACGAAAGTAACGCATTCATAGTATTTTAAACTCTCGATTTCTAGGTTGAGCTTGCGCGTAATCTAAACATCAACCAAAAAAAATTTTTTGTGCAAATATCAGGGTTATAGTTTGTAATACATTTAGACGGTTCATTATTGTGATATTTTGATGAGGATTAATCACAGACCTGCCTTTTTTCCATTTCTTCCTACGTAATGTATTGAAAGAACATTAACAATCGCTGACGCACACCAAGAAGGGTATTATTTCAACCATACCAATTCTTTTTCCCGAAATGTATCATTTGCCGATCTGATTTTCTTAGTTTCAACTGTGTTTTCCATTATAAAAAAATTTCTTATTTAAAAAACAAGAATAAAACTGACTTTTAACAGCTTTTAATACGGTATTTCAAACCACGAAAACGAAAAGTCACTAGAAACCATAGAGAAATAAATAAAACTCACCTCAAATACTGAGGTTGACAAATATATTAAGCACTTAGCTAAGAAGCTGAGCAAAAAAATTGGTGCAACTGAACTTTAACTAAGCGACCCTTAAATTTTAAACTCGCCATAGCTATTCTAAGCTTATGCTCCTATTGGTGCGAACGGCCATGGAATAACCAAAATTTTAGATCTTCTGTATGCTCCTTGTAGTGTATTCATTATTGTATTGTATATTGTTTAGCTGCGCCTGCGTCACCAAGGTCGTGTTTCTATTGCATGTGTGGCTACATTTCTATCGAGAAGTCTACTATACAGTGCTATTCAAAAGTCCCCTCCCCCCTCGTATCTTTTGAACGGCTACACTTACATTATTAAAATTTGGAGGGTGAAAATAAAGTGTTGTAAACTTCTCTACGAATGGTAACAGGTGACGTAATAGTAATAGAGGACGTTACAGTGCCACTCTGGCCAATAATTTTAAATAGGACCTTATCGCAACTGATATCTCGTTTGAAAGGCATTGACATTTGCTACATAGCCATATTGATTTTGTTTGTGGTTTAAACTAATTTTGACGGATAAATTAAATAAATACCAAAATTATTGAAATTATTTTTTTAAATTCAATTAATTAAATATCAACAATGGATTCTTATAGCAAGTGTTCGAAATGTGCTCCGTCTACTTCCTGACAGTAATACATCCTATTAGTAAACTCTTGTCGTACTCGTTCGAATGTGTCCGCTGAAATTGCATTGCATTCTTCAATAATTCTTTCTTTCAAAACGCCAATGCTATCTGGTGCCGTAGTATCAACCTTGGATTTCAAGTACCCCCATAGAAAAAAATCTAATGGTGTCAGATCTGGTGACCGGGGGCCATTCTATAGGACCTCGCCGGTCGATCCATCTACCTCGATATTCTTCATCCAGGTAACGTCTTACTGCACCATAATAATGTGCAGGAGCATCATCTTGTTGAAATGTTATTTCCAGATGGCCGAATTCATCTGGATTATCTTCCAGAATTTCAAGAATTAACGGCTCAATTGCATTTTGTAACATCTCTAGATACACTTCACCGCTTAAATTTGGATTTAGGAAAACAGGACCAACTATGTGGTTTCCCAAAATACCTGCCCAAACATTGACTTTTTCTGGAAATTGGGTATGTTGTTCACAAAAGGTGTGAGGATTTGTGTCACTCCAATACCTTACATTTTGTGTATTCACATTTCCATTGAGGCAAAAAGTACTTTCGTCACAAAAACAAATTGTTTTTGTGTAATGTGGCTTATGACTAATTTTATTTGTTATACATTCACAGAATTCGAGTCTTCTGTCGGGGTCGTCATCCGAAAGGTGGTGCACCATTTTTAACTTGTATGGATGAAATTTATTTTTAGCCAACACTCTCTGTACTGTACTTTTACTGACTTCACAGATAGACGCAACTTTAGTTGAAGAGGAAGTAGGGTTTACTACCATTTTAGCAACTATATAAATTTTTTTATCATCACTAAATGTTGGTCGACCAGATCGTTTGGCATCTTGAACACTACCTGTTGCTTCAAACTTGTGAAGAAGCTCCCTCAAATAAGTTCTCGAGATAGGCGATCTGGGTATCTCTCATTAAATAAACGTTCAGTTTCATGGAGATTCTTTCTAGATTCACCAATTATTAAGATAGCTGCTACTTTGTCGGCTTGAGTAGGTACCATATTGCCTATGTGAACTCTTAAACGTCTCGTTAAACAATAATAAAATTAAATATTTAAGCTATTCAGAAAAACTTTGCAGAGCAACAAATACTATTAAATTAAAAACGTCAATTTTTTTGACAACTAACCAGAGGCGGACTGAAAAATCTTCAATATTCAAATCTGGAATAATAATTTTAGTATTTATTTAATTTATTCGTCAAAATTAGTTTAAGCCCAAACAAAATTAATGTGGCTCCATGTCAATGCCAATGTATCCAATGTCAATGCCCTTCAAACGAGATATCAGTTGCCATAAGGTCCTATTTAAAATTATTGGCCAGAGTGGCACTGTGACGTCATCTATTACCATCACGTCACTTGTTACCATTCGTAAAGAAGTTTACAACACTTTATTTCCACCTTCCAAATTTTATTAATGTAAGTGTAGCCGTTCAAAAGATACGAGGGGGGGAGGGGACTTTTGAATAGCACTGTATATAAAGTTTGTTCACTATTAAATCTCTTTTAAAGACAACCCAATCAACGAAAGAATTTTTGTTATAAAATAATGTACCTATAGTTTTTTTGAGCTCAGTAACAGTAAAATAGTAAGTGCTAGAAATACTGTCATGTTGCCGTATCTTTCATGATTTTTATACTCGTAGTGTCATCAAGTTTTGAGATTGCAGTTGATTACCTACTTTTAACACCATAACATTCTCTTTTCTTCTTGGGTTGACCAGCCAATGCAAAGAGCTTGTGTCTTCATTAGTTGAAATAACTGAATAATAATGACCGTTTGTTGCCCTTGAATGCTGTAAATGTGAATAAAATATAATTACTTCACTTGACGAAGATTTGTATTATTTTAGCTGCTGCTGCTTGAAAAACCAGTGTAAGAACACTAAGTAGTAGTTGTTGTCAAACACAGAGAAAGGAGATGAACAGTTTGAGTGTTACTTTAATTATTAATTTCCATATTTCATGAAAAATCTGACAACGCTGCAAATGGTCACAATAATGACGTGAACGCAACTCTATTTGGTTTTCACTATACATAGGTATCAATTCTTGAATTTTTCAGTGGGAAAAACTTAGCAGAAACACTATTCATCGATGCTGTATTATGTATTGTTGGCCTCATTTGGTTCGCAAAGCAAAATATGAAAATTTTATTCTGTAGAGAGAATTTTTTTCTCTTCGAGAAAAAAACAATAAATGCACTCATCCGTAAAATCACAAAACATTTCCCAGCTCTAGTGAGAGGATGTAACATCAAGACAAAAATGTAGACGTTCGACGACAAAAAGACAAAAATGATATAACTTCCATTTTAGCGGAAGCACTAAGGCCTGAAAGCTTCCGGCATGGGCCTTCTGCCACCCTCCTGTTGTAATTTCTATTGGCAATACTCGCTTCTGCGCGTTTTCGAATCCGAGGGGTTGAGTTGAAAAAGCATTCAGCGGACTCGGAACGTGACACAAGTTGGATCAACGTTCGACCGTAAAGCGAGTGTAATTAAGGGTGTAGAACAAAACATGAATGGGGATGTAGAAAATTCAGAGAGGGAAACGTGTGCTAGTGTATACTATTTGTCAAATCAATAATTAAAATCATGCGCCTATTTTTTGTGGTCTTGAAGGGATGCAATATTTCTCTTTAATGTAATTCTTAATATCCTTACATTTTTTAAAGGGATGATATTTTGAAATGTTACTCGAGGAAAAACAGTGACCACTAGCATTCTTCTTCGGTCTGTATAAGCCTTTTTTGTGTAACTCTAAGAGCTCATCCATATCTCAAATGTGGTTGTATGAAATCAAACCAATGGTTCAATAAAACTCAAAGTCCAAACCACAAAATTTAATAAAAGTTCCACAAAAGGACACTTATGATGTGCTACTAGTTTCGGTACAATATTACCATCAACAGGCTACAATATAAAGAGAAAAGGTAAACTTAATACATGAAGATCATACAAGATTATGTTAAAATAATTTAGCAAGAGTTGTTAATAGATATAAAATGAATATGAAAATAATATTTAAGTTAATAATACAAAATTGAGAATATTACAATTGTTGATATTAAATTAAAAAGTATTAATATAATTAAAAGGTTAATGAGAATCTTACAAATCACAACTCTGATATTATAAATTATAAAATTGGGTAGTCAAATTGAAATAAAATAGAATAAATCATAGTTACCTGTTTGAAATATATAATCCAAAGATGAACAGGTTGTTGCCAAAAATTTTTATATGTTAATGTTAAAACATATTTTTTTTGTAAGATCTTAATGTATTAAGTTTACCTTTTCTCTTTATATTGTAGCCTGATGATGGTAATATTGTACCGAAACTAGTAGCACATCATAAGTGTCCTTTTGAGGAACTTTTATTAAATTTTGTGGTTTGGACTTTGAGTTTTATTGAACCATTGGTTTGACTGTTTTGTGTATTTAAAAATATGCATAATTCTGTATGTTGTCCATCTAGCCTCCCTTTCCAGAAATTTATGGAGATAGGTAGGTTCAGAAGCCTAAATAATAGATATATAGATTTTGTGAGGTGGCTTTTGGCCTATTTCACTGCGACCCTTTCAGTTCTTTTGTGGTCCTGTTAACTCTAGATTACATTCTCCAGCCTGACTCTTTTTAAAAAGTCTGTGGAGACTGAATCTTTCATATAGCTCTCTGCCAATGGCTTTTCTTCGCCTAACACAAAACACCGCACATTTGCCATTCTATCGCACTAACATAGGATGTGTTCCGCCGTTTCTTCTTCTAGGTGACAAAACATGTTACAGCTTTTACAGTTTTCCTATCTTTGGCCATCAGAACTGATGTAAATTTTGGCGAGTGTTCTAATATGAACTGTTTCGCTTGCCTCTGTCCTGGTGAGTTCCTCCACTATTTCAGAGATTTGTGGGCGACCCACTTCTTCGTTTCTATTCTAGTTATGGTTTTTGCAGCGCCGCAGAAGGGCTCCGGCCCAACGAATGGCATTGATGAGCCTTGTTTGGCCATTTCATCCGCTTTTTCGGTGCCCTTATGACCCTCGTGCCCCGGTACCCAGGCTACCGTAACATTGCTACGCTCAACCAGTGTGTTTAGGGCTAACTTAGAATTGACCTCTACGGAGTTGAGTGTCTTTAGCGATGCTTGGCTGTCTGTGAAGATGGCAATTGAACGATATGTTCTCTTCTGCCTTTTAATTTCTTCCACACAGTGGTGAATCGCCGTCATTTCCGCGTGGAAAATTATGACATTCCTTGATAGGCTTACTGGGAAGGCTATCCTTTGCTTAAGCCCTACTATACCGGCTCCTACGCCGTCTAACGTTAGTCTAAATAATAAGACACATTGTACAGTTTACTGAATCGATTATTTTTTTCTAAAACTAAGGAAACATTTAATATTTGAAAATCTCTATTTAAAATATAAAAAAATATGATGAGTTATACAATTTCATTCAAATTTAACATATATTGTGTACCATCTGGCTAAAAATATATAATTTCGAGCCTTCGGTATTACAATTACATTTGTAAAAAGAGAATCTCCAATCTTACATCAATCTGCAAACAAACAAAATATATAATAGTTCTTTAATGACTGTAATCTCTTTATTTCTAACGTCAATAATACCTCTCTTGCACAGCAAGTCCTTCAGTTAAATAAGGGCTACCTTTTGAAAAACGCGAACATGTAACATTTGGTACGCTTGTAATTTTTCTAGTACACTTGTCACTTGCTTTGTTCAATTGGAAATTCGAGTTTTATTGTTTTGAGGTTGATATCGTGAAGGTTGGAATATTTGAAACGCTCTGTATTGCTTCAAGGGCAATATAAGAGTTTTAAAAGTGGTGTTTGGTCCTTTGTAAATGTTGGAGATGCAGCATTTTACATCGTAATAAAAATCTATTTATAATTCTTTACAATACACTTGTTTTTGTGTACCAAGCTTTGACATTTTAATTAAAGACGTTGTTGTCAATCTGTCATTGATATTTTGTACCGCGTTTATCCCAACAAATTTGATCTAGTAGCGATTTTTGGAGTAATTCAAAGTGCTCATCATCATTTATTTTATATGACTTTAATAAGCTATGATAATTTGAATTTAAGTTGACATTTTCGCTGCCTAGTTATTGGAGAGATTGTCGCATGTTTTACACAGCTCTTCCAATACAACTGACAACCAGAATTGTTAGTTTCAGAATACACCAACCAAACAAGAAACGAAAGCCGGCGTAAATCCTTTGATGTTTGGGGGGGAAAATTTCGTGACCTTCAATCTGACGTTGACAGATAACAGATCAAGTTACACTGAGAAAATTGTTCACAAAATGTAAATTAAATGTTAACTACACGCGAAAAAGTGAAATCAGGAATCTCAAATAATAATTGTTTATTTTTATGACTTGCTTCGACAAAGTTTTAATTGTTAAACTCAATTTATGAATTGCTTAAGTTAATTTAACAGCTCTACAAATATTGTGGAAAATATTATATATATATATATATATATTATATTTATAATCTCAGTTTACAATAGAAAGAATTTCAGTGAATGATGATATGAGATTTCAATAAGTATGGTGCTTGTTTATAAAATTTTCATCATTTATATAGTCAAAAGACACACTTCACCAGATTCTGAATTAAATTTTACACCCATAGAAAATGTACTGATATAGCTGTGACAACGAAGTTATAAAAAAGAAGCGACAGTAAACTTTTCTCCATAGATATCGAAGTTTTGTTGTGTTTTTCAATTATTATCATCCATCACTTGAATGACGCCACGAATTGAACAAGTTTTTGGCGCCATAACCTATAAATTCAATTTTGTAAACAAATTTTATCGTTCAAAACCCAAAATTATATGTAAATAATCAAAAAGCTTACAACAAAGGAAATTCTTCGGTAAACAATAAAATCACATGTCATTGACAGATGACGGGCTTGAAATAGCGACTGTCAGACATGCGCACTCAGAAAATGAATTGTAAAATAGCACAAGCTTCGCTTCTTCTTGGGATGGTGTATTCGGTGATTTATAAAAAAATATTCAATAGTTCAATCTTCACTTCAAGACCAAGCGATAGAGTATCAAAATAGTAAGTTTTTGACCAAAAAACGGATTGGACTGTGCTATGTAGTAATAGTATATTATACACCAAGGTGGTGAAGACTATTATTATTGACCGAGCACCAAAATTATTTCGCGAGTGCCTTTGCCCCGAGCGGAATAAGATGAGAGGCTTTTGAATGTCTTCACCACCATGATGTATATACAATTTTTTCCACTACTAGCCAAATTTAAGACAAAAATTGAAAATAATGCACAAACGCACCACGAGAAGCGCGTACCCCGTCATCTGACTGACAAGTACACTGTCAGTTTTCGATATATTATGAACATACTCCTTATGTCATCAGTAATTTTTGTTGAGCGCGAATTTTAAACTAATGGTATTTTTAGTCAATTAATTTCATCTTGGTAATTTCAAGCAGCAAATATGTTAAAGACAATCTCCTGGGTATACAAAATTATGTTGCACAAGTTTTTGTTAAACTACTATTCCTGAATTCTCAAAATATTTGAATTTGTCCGTTATTGACCTATGTTAATAATAGTTGGCTAGAAGACGCGCTAATTGTCAACTTCACAGCTAGTAGTGGAAAAAAGACATTAGGTTGTGAAGAATAAGTTCTTTGTATGCATTTTATGGCGGCGAAGAGCAAGTATCATGAGACAATGACTATTAAATTCAAATTTAAAATCTATTACGCTTCCAGGCCTACTGCAAAATATTGCATTAAAAAATTTCAATGGCTTAAAAACTAGTGTCTTCTTCATGTTCCATGAAGTGTATTTATTATTATTTTATATCACCAATGAAGGGAACTGTTATTTAAATTTTCGTACGTGGGGTAGACACACTGTTTCTATATAAGATATACCTAGCTTGTGGCTCAAAAAGTATGGTGACATCATCAATAATAATAACAAAAACTTGTAAATAATTTGTAACTTTTAGGTATATTACATGAAAATAATATACTGCTATCCTGTATGGTTTTCTATAATAAATGAATTGTCAAAATATAATGACTAGTAATGAGTATGTTAGAAGTTTTTCCTTGATAGCATGGTGAAGTTTTCAACTTACTTGCGTAGAGAAAGTTTCAGTGGATTATTCATTCAAATTAATTGGAATCAAAAGTAATTTGCTTAATGGTAACATAAAAGAGTAGCGGAAAATGGGTGGTACCCATGGTTTTTATAAACATTTTTTTATAAACATTTTGTCAAGCTTGTTAGTGTTCTTGTTTAGCTCAGTACAGTTCTATATGCTGCTCTATTGAACCAGTCTATCCATACTGAGTCAGTTTCTAACTTCTTTAAAGCTCGAGTTCTTCTATTGATGTCTTTGAACACTGCTTCTTGAGGGTTTTAGCTTGGTTCTTATTACACTCGACGTTTTACTTGAAGTATTTTCTACTTTTGTTGTTATCCAATCGAGATAATCTTGCCCGATTTTAAACAATTGGCCATTTAAATTTGAAAACATGAAAAATCTTTTCTAAGGAGGAGAGAAATAGCGTGTAGAACGTATCTACCAAAAACTTGAAGAGGTGTGAGCTGGATAATATTGTAGAGACTCAAACCGATCCGATGTTGATAATAATTGATGAGGATTGCTCCGCAAGCCTATCTGTTTAATCTTGGAATAAATACAGTGAGTTAGCGAGTAGCCGAAAATGGGTTGTACCTATGGTTTTTATAAACATTTTTTGACATAACTTATTTAAATTTACTGAAATTTCATTAATTTTCTTTATCATAAAATTTGTAATTTAAGGTTTCTACACAAAATGCTAAATGCTAATCATATTGGATTCATATTGGATTCGTAATTATCTTCTTGGCAATTGATTTCTCACTACTTTAATTATTTTTTGTAGTTTGTCTTCATTTTCGAGCTAAGTGGAGAAGCAATTTCTTGATTTATTCAAGAAATTTCAGCCCTGTCATTTGGCAAACTGCTGTGTGATATTATAACTATTTTTTTTCATGTCTCCATTTTATGCAATGTATACTTGGCCAATGAGAGCATTTATTATTATTATTCCTCACAGGGACGAAATTTCATGGGTTTCTGTTTTAGTATTTCACGCTTTTTTTCCTTTTTCTGAGGTTAAAATCCCTTTCATCCTCAGGATTCTCTACAGAGCAATAGTTTCCTCAGAATTTTCAGTACAAGCCTTGAGTATAGAGACTAATGAAGGGTACAAGCTAACACCGAACGGCAGTCAAGAAAACAGGAACTGAAAATTACTCCTCCAAGTAATTTGGTGCCTTGTATAAACTTGTACATATTTGCCATATTGAACAATTTTATTTTATGCAAATGAACTTTTACTGCTAATTAGCTCCATTGTGGCGCTATTCTCTTTTTATCATGTGTATATTTTTCATGAAAGTGACTCAGCTAATTGATTCCTTGTTTGTCAAGCTTGTTAGTGTTCTTGTTTAGCTCAGTACAGTTCTATATTCTGCTCTGTTGGACCAGTCTATCTATAATGAGTCAGTTTCTAACTTCTTTAGAGCTCGAGTTCTTCTATTGATGTTTTTGAACAC
The DNA here is from genome assembly GCA_910591685.1 of Galerucella tenella. Taxonomy (NCBI): domain Eukaryota; kingdom Metazoa; phylum Arthropoda; class Insecta; order Coleoptera; family Chrysomelidae; genus Galerucella; species Galerucella tenella. Next base: position 2,357 of record CAJUYH010000378.1, on the reverse strand, counting down.
TGTTCATTGGCCATTTGAATTTGAAAACGAAAAATTTTTTTTTAAAGAGGAGAAAAATAGCGTGTCGAACATATCTACCAAAAAATTAAAGAGGTGTGAGCTGGATAATATTGTAGAGAGTCATAAATTTTGCTATGTGGGAATTGACGCTTTATAGGGTCTCCTAACACCTTGCATGTTTATTTTTCCAAAAAAATATAAACTTTACTTCTAAAACGACTTCAAAAATCATAAAATTTGAAAGTCCGCCAAAACGCGCTTTACGTCATAAAGATGGCTGCCCCATGGAGTGACGTCATTAAATTTGTTTACGTTCATAAATTCGAGCAGCATAAATGAGTCTACTTTGGGCAAATTATCAGTTTGTGCTTTTACAAAACCTTCGCTAGCCATATCTTTACTCACAAAATATCAAAGAATCGTCACTGAACACTGAAATAGTAAATAAAATATTTTCTTCTAAAAGCTTTAAAATATCCTCGGAAATATCGAATATTTATGTCCACTTTCCACTTTACGTAGACGTTTAAAAATGAAAAAAAGCACACATAAACACGTAATGGTTTGAAACAAACATATAAATGATATTTTTACGTCGATAAAGCAATTAATAGTTAATTTAAATACAATATAAACACAAAACTACATAAAACCTAATGCAATACCGGCCATATTGACAAAAGTAATCACATGGTATGACATCACACGTATCATCGGTAGCGTTCGGAAATCCTCGGGTGGTGGTCGGAAACTGCAATGAAATTTAAATTTTATTTAAAAATTTGGAAGTAATTTCCAATGGAAACTGGTTCATTTCCTATTATTAGTTATTTTTGATATCAACTTTACTATTATAAATTAATATCTAAGCAAAATACGAAATATGCGTGTACTCTATTGATGAGGATTGCTCCGCAAGCCTATCTGTTTCATCTTGGGCTAAATACAGTGAGATAGCTACTCGTAGATCATGTACTTTTCAAATGTTATTATCAATAATGTAAACATTTCATGTGAGATATACTCTGCATGTCTTCAATTGTTGTTAAATCCATCGAAACTGACATTTTTACTACCTTTGAGTGTGTGTGAAACCCGAATGGTTTGACTTGACTCTTCCGAAAGAAAGGATAATGTCACTTCACGAATTTCACCATTTATTCTTTTAAATAATAGCAGTATTTAAGATTTCAAAGTCCAACAAAAAAAGTAATTTAAATTATATCTTGTCCCCCTTTGGAAATTTGTTGTGATGCTTTATAATAAAAAATGGTTAAAATACTGGTGAACTACAGCTGAAGAAAGTGTTTTTCCCATTATTGTTATTTTATTTGACAATACTAATAGGCAGATCTGAGGTTACAACAATAATTTTGTTCCCTGCAATAGTATAAATTAGATGTTCATCAAAAGGTATTAATTTTATTACAGTTTACTTCCTGGAAAAGAGGAAACTACCATGGGAATTAAATAAATGTAACGACCTTCAAACGGGAAAATAATTATCAAATAAAAGATACGAATGGAAAATATTCATGTTTGTTATTTAACAAAAGTGAAATTACATGTTACGGATTTGCATTAAAAAAACATACTGGATAGAGCAAAACGTTGGCAATTTTGAAATATAAATTAAATTTTAAGTTTCCAAATTTCAAATGAAAAGCTTTAATAAATTGTTATACAAAATTCTAATTACTATAAGCTGCTCATAGGCAAATTAACAGAGCTGTACTTGCTTGTTTATTATGTTGGAGTTGTAAATAATAATTATAATTTTTCAATACATGAGCTGCGTACATTTCTCGAATACCTAGCTACACCTTTGACCCTAAACATGAACTAATTACTCCAGTTCATTTGAGACTCTTTCCCATGTGTATGACTTATTACATCCATAAACATGATTGACTAACAATCCCTAGTCCCTTAAAATATTACATCTAGTAATACATCTCACTAATTACTTTACAGACGATTTGTGTCTGTTGTGTTTGAAACTTTTTGTTTCGTCATATTTTTTATCTCATTATTTTTTATCCCTTGAATAATCGTTATTATATTTTCACTTTTAAATCCAGAAAATAATAAGTTTGTTGAGAAAGATAGAAAAAGCAGTTGTGTATATAAATTGTTGTGTATAAATAACCTCAGGGCAACTGGCGCACCCTGTTGTATATAGCCTTACCCAGTCATGCGGGGCTCTGACTGGGCGGACCTACATTCCCTAGCTGCTCGTGGGAACAATATGGACCAAAGCAGGAAAACACCAGAGGAGGACAAGGACTCCTCTAAAGAAAATCAAGACGTTACAGGAATGGACTGTAACGACACAAGTTGTCAGGAGACAGTAGCTG
>CAJUYH010000377.1:91342-102940 GCA_910591685.1 Galerucella tenella | reverse complement strand
AAAAAGACTTATAGGGTGATTCATTTAAAAATTTTGAGATATTGCTTGATTTGCGTTTTGTTTCACCCTGTATTAAAGAAGCCACAGATGAAAAAAGTAATTAATACTGAGCACAGCCAATGATGTGTGTATGACATTTGAACACAAAGACCTGTTGATTTATTTTAATTTACTGTTCTACAGAGTGTTAAAGAGGAGGTCTTTTTTGCTAATAATTGGTCATATCTTTGGAAAACACCCTTATAATATATTAGAGTGCTATATTGTTGTGAAGCTCTCAGTGAGATCTTTTCGATTCTTGAACAAAATATAGTACGTTCCATTTAAAAAAATGTAAGTTTGTGCTGCTACGTGGTTTTGGAACACCCTGTAGAATCGAGAGTATTTTCAAAATGTGCTCTCAGTAACTGTATTAGCTCACACAAAACTATAAAGTTCTATCTATCACCACAACGATGTAATCCTCCGATGTCAGAAGATTGCCCCACCCTGTATATCTTGTCCCTCTGGTACCAGGCAATGCAACAAAATAGCAACTTTTCTTTCATCTGACATTTCCGTGTTGTAGATTATGCCTATGGCCAAAGAATAAATTTCACATTGTTGTTTCCATTTTTGAAAATTAATAGCCACATCCCCATCGGTACCTAACATATTCGGAGGCTTAAGTTTGTCCATTTTTTAAGATTTTATTTTGTCCAAAATCTCAACAATTTATTTTTCCACGTGTCAACACCCTGCTTTACGAGTCCAAACAAATGTGAAGTAACTATTACACCTGCAGACACAACTTTCACTTCTAATTTTTTTTATTTTTACCGCAGCGCTTTACTATTAAACTATAAGTGTATTTTCTATTTTACTTGTTACAGTATACAATATAAACTGAATCAGTGACAGACCATCTTGTTTATTCGTCTTTTCTTTTCGGCGTTGCCAACTATTCAACTTTGACAACAGTAATTCATCATTAATAAAACCATACTCACAAGTTGACAAAGAGTATCATTCTATATCATTGAATAATCGATTTGTTTGGAAAAAGGACAAACTACTACAGGAACGATAACTGCCTGGTTAATAATTGTATTTCATACATAAAGTTTGCATTGATATGTGTCTACATATCTGATACATTAAGTTGTCCTGCCAAACTCCATTCGATATTGATACCGGGCAAAGTGTTGTTTAAATTCTAACCGCCTCCTTCAGCAATTTGACTCGAAAAACTGTCACCCTATAAGTTGACAGTTTTTCTGGTCCAATTGCTAGGCAACAGTTTCTCATTATACTACCCAAAAATACCCAATAAAATACATACCTCTTGTTATTAGATGTTAGTAGATAATTCACACCATAGAATTACAAAATTTTCAATAAAGGAGAAGCCTCCTACAATTTGACAAATTACGATATCTTCCCGGAAATGTATTAGCCCAGCAACTGCCTTAGCCCAGAAACTGTCTAATCCCAGAAACTGTCTTAGTCCAGCAACTGTCTTAGCCCAGGAGCAGTAATTCTAGTAAAAATAAGAATCTTCGTCAGCAGTTTACTTTTAAGGAAAATTTCACGATCTGTTCTACCGTACTATAGTTCCTTATTATTATTTTGTTTCAAAGGCAGTGATGAACAGCAGACCCGAAACCTCTCCGTCCATTTTATATAAAACTTAATTATTTTAATTCCGTGATAAATTTAAAAACTGGATCCATAATAATTATTGATTTTTGGACCGAATAGACTAGTTTATTCCACCAAAAACTTATTTTAAGGAATTATTAAATATTCTATTTTAGGGTTTCTTAATTGTTTTTGATGTTGTTTGTCGTTTTCTTATTATTCAAACGCACTTTGAGGTCTTATATACTATATTATCCACTTTTTAAATTTGAATTACTCGTATTATCTCCAAAATTAGAGTTTTAATACGGAGTGTCAATATAAGCCACTTTTCACTTTCTTGTCAGGATCGAACTAACAAGAAAAAGCGGTACAAGAAAAAAAATTATTCGTGGCTTTCCTGGATCTAGAAAAAGCCTTTTATAGAGTACATAGAGAAAAAATGTGGAAAATATTAGCAGAAAGGGGATTGAATACAAAAATGATAAGAATAATACAGAACATCTATGAAAAAAATGAGAACGCAGTCATAAGAAGTAACAATATGTCAGAAAATTTCACTACAAATATGGGACTAATGCAGGGAGGGAGCCTAAGCCCTTTGTTATTTATTATTTACATGGATGAGATCATAAAGAAATGCACAAAACTAGGTAAAAAAGTATGTGTGGGACATTTACAATTGTGCAGGGTATACATCAGTGAAGGAGCATTTGCAGAAGATGTCATATTAATAGCAAAAAATGAAAAAGAGCTAAAGAAAACATAAATGTGTGGAATACAGCAATGATGGACATGGGAATGGAAATAAACAAAAACAAGACAAAAGTTATGGTCATTGGAGACGACAAAGAGGAAATAAATGTAAGAATAGATACAGACAAAATAGAGCAAGTTGAACATTTCCAGTACCTTGGAACAATAGTAGACGAAAACGGAACACAGGAAGCAGATATTAATAATAGAATAGTTAAAACTAACAAACTATACTATGCCATGAATACAAAATTTATCAACAAAAAAGAAATATCTGAAGAAACGAAATTAAAAATATTCAAAACAATATATCGACCAATACTTACATATGGATGTGAAACATGGGTGTTAACAGGACAACAAAAAAGTAAAATACAGGCGATATAGATGAAATATTTGAGAAGAGTAAGAGGTGTAACAAAAGAGGATATTATGAGAAACATAGATATCAGAAAAGACCTGGGTATACAATCAACCTTAGAATTTGTAGAAGAAAGACAACTACAATGGTTGGGACATTTCCAACGTATGGATGAACGAAGACCAGTAAAGAGAATATGGAAAGCAAAAATTGAAAAAATAAAAGAAGGGTCAGATCAAGAAAAACTTGGAGTAAGGTAATAGCTGGATTACAGGATAAAAGATAAAGAAGCTGGATAGAAGCGAAGGACTTAGGTCAAAATAGGAAAGAGTGGAAAAAATTCGTGACGGAAGAACAGCTGCAACACACCCTACACCACTAAGTGGTAGAAGGGCTTTAAGATTATATATATTAAATATTTTTGATGTTATCGGCAAATATGACGTTTCAAGTTATTGAAAAAATTTAGATAATTAACCGAAACTACTAGTTTTTAATGGATTTTTTCAAGACACACTATCGAATACCAAATAAATGAAATAATTCGAGCTCAGTGCACTGCGTATGAGTAAATATAATATGTGTAATGAACGGTTTCACTTTGATAAATATCGAAAGTACGTAACCATCTATTAGTCCATTTTTGACGACAGGAATTTACATTATAGACTACGGAGAAAAAACCACTTACTTTCCATCAGATAAACATAATCATTATTAAAACGAAAAAAAAGTTGCTATCTTTTCTAAAGGTTGTTATTTAATTTGGTAATATGTGATGGCAAAATTTACTTCTATTAGCATGACTTATTTTTTTTATTATTACTACGTAATTGAATGTAGGTTTGAGGAGTGGTACTGTCTATGCAATCTCTGAAATAAACTTCTTACATTAATTTTCTTGTAAAAAAATCAATTATTATTTAAATATCCACACTACAAATAACGTTTTTGTAAATTGGAGGGGCCAGATCAACTTTCTCAGCAAAAAATAATTTCGAAATGAAAAAATATATATTTGAGACCCGCACAACAAACCCTTCCATTTTAACACGCATTTATTAATTTCACTTGTATGTATCTATGTATGTCTGTAACCGACTCCTTTGGACTCGATTTTGATCCACTTACAAAATATTTAATTCAAACTTTGTACACTTATCAAACCACAACCTACTCTGGAGAAGCCTACCAACTCTTTAACCACACTCTGCCTTTGATAAAAACTCCGGTTTCACGACCCAATCTAACCTCCAAAATGTTTACAACCAAGTACATAAATTTCTCTCTTATGAAGTACTTAAACTACTCCAAGGCAAAATAGCCACCCTGGAGGCAGCAAAGTGCCTCCTGCCTCTTTTTTTCACTTTTCTCGTTCCAATCAGGCTTCCTCTATTCTTGGAGAATTCATACCCAGCCTCAGTTCAGACTTCTTCATGCATATCTACCATCATCACACTCTTTTGTACAAACTTCAACCCCACTCCAAATTCTAAATCTACGAAATATCCCAACCAAATTCTGCTCTCAGAATGAACTTTTCATCCTTCTGAACAGAAACGAAATGTCGAGAGGCCTAATCTCCTACTTCAAAGCAAAACCCTATCTGCACAGCTCTACTTGAAACTCCGAGGAATGTCTGCTATGAAAAACTTCAGTCCAAAATCCAAAATGCCATTGGAGACAACAAAGTGGTATTCACTCTGTTTCCAGGAGAAATACTTCAGCTAACTGACATGCCCCAAACTTCTCTTTTATCATCTCCATCGGTTACAAAAACATTTCCAATGAACAAATCTTTGATCTTCTCAATGTTTTTTGAAAAAACTTCATCAAATGGCGGAAAATCGTCTCAAATGCCACAAACTCTCCAACCAGAGTCATCACAAACTTTAAAACTCAAACCCACCAGGCACTGTCTAAAGAAATTTCCCTTCACAGCCCTAATCACAGATGTGAAATTTCAAAAGCCAATCCAGTTTCACCCGTATCAAAATATTGTAATCGATATACAGAATTAGGCCACTCCTTCACCGACTCTAAAGCAAAGCTTCACACCTATCCTAACTGTGGTTAGAAGTCACTCCACATATGACTCAAATTGTCCGAAAAGACAACTCCCATCTTCAAATTCCGAGGAAACCGCTCCCATAATCTTACAAAAACATCCTATGCCATCCGATTTCCCAACGGAAGTCCAAAATATTCTCGAGATGACCTGCGTTATCTTGATGAATGCAGTCCCTCTCTCCACTTCTGAGACATGTTTCATTTGGGTGATTTATGTTAAATTGTCATATTTTGCTTAGCTTAGGTTTCTACTTATTTCCAATAATTAATGAAATAACCTGTATATACAATAACATTCTTAAATTAATTAAATGTTTGCATTATTAAGAATTATAAATATCCCCGCCCATGGTCGACTTGTTTGTTGGTTCATTTTGCTGTAGATTGGTTGTGGTCTATTTCGGATAGGAAATCAGCCATAAATAGCTCTAACAACGTATGGGATTGGCTAGGAAAAGTTATGAAAAACAATAATATATCCTACTGAGGGCGTTACAAAACAAGCTGAATTAGGAGGAAACGAAACATCACAAGAACTAGCATATAGAGAGGCTGGAACAACTTTTTGGGGACCGAAACCGTTTTGTGTTAAAAATTGGTAGGAATATGGCAAAACTGGAATAGCGAGAAGATCGGATCATCGTAAAGATCTCATAGGACAACTATAACCAAAAAAGATAAACGTGTCGCGGGACACACGGTAGGAACTTTAGATCTTTTAAGCAGAATATTCCTCGGTGGTCGAGTGGTGAGCAAACCAGACTCTAACGCGGTAGACCCGGGTTCGGTTCCCCATGAAGAAGTTTTTTTTATTGTTAATTTTATTTTTAAATAATTATTCTGCTTGATATTAATAACGGCAACAGGTAGACGTTTGAAATATTTAGCAGAATATTCATTATTATAGATAATGGTACGGTACTCTTCATGAGGGAGTCCGACTGGCAACATCCACTTACAACAGCATCGTATATTTAAATAGGGAAACCGTAGCATTATATAAATTGGACATTCAAGAACTGTACGTTCACCACACAAAACATGGAAACATAAAATGGAATTGTTAAATTTTCAATTTGAAGTTATATTACAGTTTATAGAAATTTTTATTTTCTAGATTTTTTCTTAAGTAGGTCGTAGAAAAAATATGCTGTTCTACTCGTGTGGATTGTCCATATCGCACTTGAACCATTGAGCACTCCGCCTATGGCGTCGAGCTCAAACTTCGTCCTCGTGCGATATGGCCATCATATCCACACTAGTTGCACACACTACTATTTCTATCAAAATATGCCCTTTTACATTTAAAAACAACCTGCAGATGTCAAATCAATTTATCCATCCATTTTAAAGTTATCGAATTAAAACATTCAAGTTTTCACAATTTCAACACCCTGTATTTCGAAAAGTAAATGTGCTAGACCCCTTAATCCTCATAGCATTTTAACCAATTTTATGAGAGGAATCTACATGCAAACGTTGTAATTACCCTTAACGTTCGAGATACTTATACCATTTTTTGCGCGATTGTATTGAAATAAATTCCGAATAAAATAATTTAAATTTCTTCGAAATGACGAAATGTAAAAAGTGACAATGGTTAAATTGTTTTTATGCTATTTATTACTTCTCGACGTCTGAACGGTAAGTAAATCACTTACCGACGTGTTAAACTTAGAAACCAGTAAACACAACCTACCGTCCTGACAACCGATGCTGTAAATATACAAAAAAGATCAATCGCGCCAAAAAAATTATGGAAATAATAATAAAAATTTATCCGAATAAATTCAAGTAGATCACCAGCACTGTGAATTCCAGCTTTGCATAGAATTTTAATATAGTATCGGTGGTTCAGTGGTAGAATGCTCGCCTTCCACGCGGGCGACCCGGGTTCGATTCCCTGCCGAAGTATATGAATCGCTGCTTCGTAAACGATAGAGAGACTCAGGAGAGAGCACACGCACGCAAGCAAGGCACAAAACGAAGCAACGTAACATAACGTAACGTAACGGTCAGATCTTTTGCGTCGCGCCCCCGGTTGCTCAAACATAACCTGACGTAAAGAACTAAAGTTCCAAAAATGCATACGCCAGAGTAAGACTACTGACTTTTGACAGAGCACTTCTGTCTGAATGTGCACATAGAACTAGTGGAGGAGGAAGAATATAGATGCTATGGAATAAAATAAGAAACACCTCCATTGATATACCTCTGAAATGCAAGGCATTACAGAATCCCAGGGTATACAACACCAGGGCATCAAATCTCGACGGCAATAGATAGAACGTTCCCCGGGGAGGGTGGTCCACATTTCAAATAAATACCCAAAATTTTCAAATTATTCTGGTTAATCCCTACAATTTACCAAGTAGAAGCATGATCCATTCCCGAAAGAACCACACCTCCTTTCTCTCGGCTGTTCTACTCCACGGTTTTCAAGAATTGGGTCCAAGGAATACTATTGGAAAGAAGAGGAAGACTTGCCTAACATAAAGCATGCGTAAATTCTAAACTTTCTTGAAAGAAAATGACTAATACTCAGAGACTTTTCACAGCTAATGATTAGATGAAGTAAGAGTTTTGGGTATATCAGCGAAAGTTCACCCCAAATTCATACATCATAGACATTCACTATACGACGAGTCGTTACTTAATCCTATTTAATTTCAATGTAAAAGTTCTACCAAAGATAACAATACACCGCCAGTAGTTCAAACATTGCAAACAATGGCCAATAGTATATTATGACTGTCAGTATTCGATTGGAGAATACCTTCTACTAAATAGTTTCGTACAAACAGCCCACATATCGAGATAATTCCAATAAAACGAAACAACAGAACCGGTCGTTTTTCCATTTACAAATCTTAAACATAAAGTTAACAATGTAGAAAAATGTAATTAACCTGTCGATATCACACTGAGCCGCCGTATTTATTCTACAATTGCAACTGATAATTTTTTAAAGCTCACTTTCCCTTCTAACTAGTTCCTCATTAAAAGAGAAAATCAATCACAGATCACAGATGTTTGAAATTATCGTTACGGCGACCCTATGGGGCGATTAAAATAAAAGAAAAAAAAAACCTAATAAGTCCAGTTAATGTACTCGGTGAGTCATGTAAACTTCAAAAAGCTAATTACATCCTTTTAGAATTTATTGTTGTTAATGCTAATATTTCGTTATGTTTGGTTTTTAATCAACGTTAACTTGATTAATAGTAAAAGCGTTTTAATTAAACAGAATAAAACTTTTAAATTGTGTAAATAAATAAGTCGTTGATTATCTAAAAATACTTTTCTTTTCTGCTATAAAAAATGCCATAAACAGTAATCATCTGTCAAAGTAACGGTTAATGTGAGACATAAAAGGCCATTCGTAAAGGACTGTACAGGTATGCTGTCTAGAGAGTAGAAGCAGTACACTAGTGCACAACATTTTATTCTTCTTAATTTACAGTTTGGTCTGTTTTGCTTGTTGCACCGCTGCAGCTCAAGCCTTACTTAGTAAATAAGTGCTTAACGCATTGCGTACATGCGGCTTTTTAGATCATTTTAGATTGAGTGTCAAATGTGAACGGTTAACCTATAAAAACAAAGAAAACAACAAACTTCAGAAATTAGCAGAGGTTATCAAATGACCAGCGCAGGCATAAAACCGAAGTGTTCCTAAAAACTGATTCATAAGAAACTCGCTGTTGTTTCTGTAATAAAACTTGATCATTTGGTTTTGTAGGTTTCCTTATTAGGTAATATTTTACTTGAAAATCATTTCGAAACCTCAAAGGTTCCTCTATCAATCCTGAAACCCGTAAACAACATTGCTTTGCCACTAAACATCTTTGATAAAATACAAACGATGTCGGGAAGTCAAAGTCTATCATTTCGAAGATGTCTAAATCATCACACTTCCACCTAAGCGCAACACTTCAACACAATGCGATACCAAAACAGACTAACATAATAGAAGTTTATAGGATTAACTATAATGAAGAAATGAGGCTCTACACTCATCCACCCTAAGCGCTAGTGGCAATTGAGTTGTCTAAATAGGAAAGGCAGCTTAGGCACACAAAGCAGACTAAGAATAACCTAAAGTGAAAGTCTTGTGTCAAGGTATGGAAAAAGCGTAATGGAATCTGTATTTGCTATAGAAATATTTTGGTTTGTTTATTTGAATGAACCATGCCCGATTCCACCAGCCCTTTCCTAAATTTAAGGTGATACCCAAAACGTATTTAGGAATTCAAGTTTCACACCAAGTACCACGCGCGCACCTAACCTGACAATAGCTTAGATCAGGGGTATCCAAACTACGGCCCACGGGCCAGGTCCGGCCCACTAGGGCCTCTGATCCGGCCCGCGGCAGTGGGTCGAATATGCTTTTTACCCGGCCCGGGAAAAATAAAACTACATCCCTAGCACTACAACATATTAAAAATTTAGACATTTTATTGAAAAATATAAAAAATGACCACCCGGTATAGTTGGCCCTCCTGAAGTTACCCTAGCTAACAGTTTAACCCTAATGCTGAAAAGTTTGGAGACCCCTGGCTTAGATGAACAATTTGACTTTCAAATTTTTTTCTTCTGGTGCTGAAGGCATTAGTAGCTAGGCTTGTTTTGGCAACTCACTTGCACCTAACGCTACAGGCGGATGGGTTTGAAACTCAATTTTTTATTCAAGGTCATCCTATAAAATTTCACTTCTATAGGTCTGTTTTGTGAATGCGATCTTTTCATTTTTTTATTTATTGCAGTAATCTTTCCAGTTTTAATGTAATCCAGAAAATCAGCCTTTAAAAAAGAAAGATTGACGGAGGAGATTATATATGCAACACTGGTAAAAATGCTGGTAAATCATCAAAACCATTAGATCTTTTATTTTTTAACCTAATTCAACATTCAACTCAGTTTATGTAATTCATCTTTACTGTATGGACACACAAGAAAAGTCTCTTGTCTAAGGTTTATCTTATCAGTCATACTCTAAATCATTGATTCCCAAAGTGGTCCAGGTGGACCCCCAGGGGTCCACGGGAGCCCGACAGGGGTCTACGCTTGCGTGGAAAAAAAATGGGGGTCCACAACTCGTTAACGGGGGTCTATAAAAATGTATTAGGTGACCCGACTTGACTTCTCCTATGAATATAGGGAGACAATAATATAGGCAGACAATATTATAAGAAGCTTAACTTCTCCTATGAATATAGGAAGACAATATTATAAGAAGCTCAGCAATTGTTTTTGTAAAAACTTGCATATTCCATATTCAGAAAGAGCGTGTCAAGACTCGCCGATGCCGCCCCTCCCGCCCGCCTAGTTAAAGTCGTGTCTGAACTTGCATGAACTTGTTGGATTTTTCTCTAATATAAATACGAATGCGAATGATAAACATTACTCAGTTGTTTCCGGAATTTCAAAAAATAAAGTGTACCTATGTAAGTGTTCACCAGTGGCGGAAGTAGTTTTCAGACTTTTGAAAATTAAAGTGAATTGATATTATTGTTTGCCAGTGTTGGAAAAGTAAGTACCTACCTATCTATTTGTTAGCAACTTGTATCTGCGGTAAAAACAAACCCACAAACAGTAGGTTCTGAACCATTCCAAGAATAAAGATTTCATAGGTCAAGGAAAATTATAACAGTATTTTTTTTACTTTCTTAAACTATCTGATTTTAATAGCCACAACACAGATTTACATAGACATATACTTTTTTCGGGTTTTGGAAGTAAGTTAGTAAATGTAATAGCTGCAGGGGGTCCCCAGATCCAGCAAAATGTTTAAAGTGGTCTATGAGAAAAAAAAGTATGGGAACCTCTGCTCTAAATCTACGTCTTTAGGATCACACGATATATTTGATATTATGTTATATAGGAGGATGTATTGATATCTAGACCAGTTCCATGCAGAAACAAAATATTGCGTTACCATAGCAACGAACAATAACTCATTAGAAGTGTCAGTGTGAAGTTGGACGTCAAAAAAGTAAACCAGAGTTACGCAATAAGTTAAAAGAAAAAAGAATCCACCGAAATAATGAAAATCGAAAAATTGGAGTATCGAGCAATCATCAATTACCTGTATTTGAAAGGGTTCAAGCAGATTTACGAAGATATGCTTAATACCCTTGGTGATCAATGTCCTTCGTCCTCTCCAAGACCTAAGAAGTTTCGTGTCCAAAAATCTGCTGGAACAGTTCTTGCTTCAGTTTTTTGGGATTGCCATGGAGTAGTCATGATAGATTTTTTGGATATGTGTAGAACAATAACCGGAGATCGTTTCTTACAGTTTCTGACTGCGGTTGGAACAGACCGTCCGACTATCATTTCTTTCCTCAACCGAAAAAAGTTCTAGAAGTCTTAAATTTTCCTCCAACGAGGAGGTCATAAAAGCTGTGGAGGTCTGGTTTGCAGAGCAAGAAGAAACATTTTTTTTGAAAGTTCTAGAGACGTTGCAGGTTCGCTGTATCCAATTAAGAGGAGAATATGTTGAGTAATAAAATATTTTGACATTGAAATTTTATTTGGTTCTATAGTAGGCTATAGACAATTGGTGAAGAATCTGTACAGACTGGTACAGGGGTCTAGAGTTACCGAGTGGGGACCAAATAAAAAAGAGTAGGTAGTTGGCGTAAGAACAATATCCGAGCAAAAAAACTCATTGAATTGAATTGAGTAATTTTTAATAAAAACTTCATTTAATCAATCAATTATTCACCAATACTTTTTAAAATTAAATTCAGATTTTGTAAACATTAAAAATGCCCAATTCGAACTCTGACGTA
>CAJUYH010000377.1:36899-86342 GCA_910591685.1 Galerucella tenella | reverse complement strand
ACCTCTGGATTATGGGCCCTGCAGGCTTCCACGGCTTCCACTGCGCTGATCTTATTTAGTCTTATCAAATAGAAAGATGAGAGCTGTGTACGCATGCACAGCTTGACAGCTCGATTATAAACACTTTCTTTAATTAGCCGCTCGTTGGAAATTCACCATTCAAAACAATGTTTGGTAGAAAACCCACTACCATCGGAATAAGAAAAATACGTAAATGTAAAAACAATTTTATAAAAACCACGGTGCAAGAAGTCGGCGTTTTGAAAAAGGATAATCGACCTGTTCAAAAATGCCACTCGAAGGATTGGAGAGAATGAGAGATTTCACAATTATTATCTTAGTATTCCTCAAGGCGAAGGGAGAAACGAGGAAGACGTTTTTTTTGTAAAGCATTCGTTTGTAAAGTAATATTAATAATAAAACATCTGTGAACTTAAAATTGTTTAGTTTCATCAAAATATCCAAACTGAGCGACTTAACATACATTAAGTCAAATAAAAATTGTTTTTTTCTATAGACAAAGTATGTTAGACTACTTAGAAGAAAAAAAACAAGCATATTCATTGTTAACATAGTGCCTCAGCATTTTTGTTTTAGTAATAAGACACTGTTTTCCCTGCTCAAAAAACGTTAACCAAATTTTCTCAATTTTCTCAAAGTGCTCGTTTTGGACTTAACATAGTTTGCCTCTGAAGTACAGATAGAGCTAGGAAAAACAGCAACTGGAACTGGACTGGAACTTGATTTTTTAGAAAATGAAAAAAAGTCGTGAGGTCTTAGTTCCGGATTATTTGGAAAAACAAATTAGTCAAATGCCAAATATCTCAATATAAATTTAAATACAACTGTCAAAATATACCTACATTTCAAGACAAAATAACCACTCTATATTGTTATGTTCTATTCTGATCCTGTTGTCTCCGGAGCATATTTTCAAATCTTACTTTGATGCTATTGGTAGTAGTAGCTCTCAAATTTGTAGAAACAGAGTAATAAATATGAACAATTTGGTACATATAAGATCAACGAAATATTTCCGGTTTGAATATAATAGGAGATAACAACACTTTTCTCTTTAAATTTAAACTATGTAGAACCAGAAACTCATTTCATTGCACAGGTAATTAGGAATTTTATAAGATACTTTTATAACATAAAGATGCTGCAGGGGAATTCTTCTATGACACATGTTCAACCAACCATTTATTTCAATTTATATGATATAATGTTAACGTCTTCTAATACCATAAATTAATCTTAAACGGAAGTTTTGCACAGTTTGAATTTTACGCTTAAAAGACACAGTTAAATGTTGACGGAATCTGCATAATTGAAGTGTGATAGAACTATATCTTGATAGATATATTGTGGAAAATAACTACGATTTTCATATATCAGGTATAAGCTTGTTAAATTAACATGTCAATATGTTTTACACATCTTAAGTTCGAGTCTATAATAACTTCTAGGCTTTTAGGGTCATTAACAATATTTAATATCATTATTAATCCTAATTAATTATCTCACAAGCATTAGAAGCCAGATATGGAAGGAATCTATAATATATCTGACTGTCATCCGCATATATACTTTGGCAAGTTTTTCTGAAGCCGTGAAAGGAATGCAGTCAAAAACACTCGATATTTCCATGTTTAACTATGAAAAAGCTAAAGTGCTTAGTATGTAGTGATAATAATTAGAAAAGGGACTTTTATTATCAACAATATTAACAATATGATTGAACGTTAATTCTTCAATGTGCTTGTTTCTTTGAATTTTTTCTATTAACATTATTTTTTCAATTTATGAATATTAAAAGTCGAAATAATAAAGATATTAAATGCAAAAACCAGACATTAGAAAGAGTAACAACATTTGAATATTTGGGAAGTATAGTAACAGAAGATGGAAAAATAGATGCAGAAATAACAAACAGAGTAAATAAATCAACAAAAATATACTACTCTCTAAATAAAACAATTCCTGGACACAGATACAGAACAAACAGAGTAAATAAATCAACAAAAATATACTACTCTCTAAATAAAACAATTCCTGGACATACAGATATAGACTTGGAAGTGAAAATGGAAATTCCTACATTATATGCAAGTGAAAATTGGACTGTGCGAAAAAAGGACGAAACTAGTATAAGCGCCATAGAAATGAAACATCTAAGAAGAATTGCAGGGAAAACTAAATGGGATAGGATTAGAAATGACGTCATTAGAGAGACAACTAAACAGGAACTGGTAAAATAAAAAAGAGACAACTTAGCTGGTATGGTAAGAATGGAACCAAATAGGTTAATTAAGAAAATAATGGAGATTGGGAAACCGATCAAAAAACAAATCGGTAGGCCTAGAAGGCAATGGTTAGACCAAATTCAAGAGATGGGTTTAGACAGAGGAAAGACCATTGCAGAAATGAAAAACCTTGCAAGAGACAAAAAGGCATGGAAGAAATGGGTACAGGACATGGAATCCACACCCGACGCGTGAAAGGGCAAAAGGATCTAGAAAATAAGAAGAGAAGAATATTAAAAGATTAACACTTTTCCAAATTTGTTATGGGATTCTTCAAGCTCTGGCAGCGTTGTACGAAAACCATAATTACCACACCCTCCGAATTACATAATTGGTTATTTTTATCGAAAGGCCTGACCAGCTGACTTCTTATTGGCAAGCGAGTGCGTGTATTCTTCCCTCTCACTTCCTCAATTGACTGATATTGATTTATCCAGTGGCGTTGGTATTGTCAGTGAGCTTAGTATTCTCAGTTTTACTTGGTAAAATAGGTACCGTACGCCATTTGTTCGTTTATGACAGATACCGCCATGTTTCCTCGCCTCTTACCGATTCCCCGTAGCTTCAGATAAACTTGCCAAACTATACACGAATTTTGCATTGCTGTTGCTTTTATATATTAGACTATATTTTGCTTACCCGTTCCCGTTACTATGTATATTTCTTTTTAATCTTTTTTTTCCATCTCTTGTTATGTCTTATGTACCTATGGTCCGAGTATTATTCTCAATATTTACCCATCTAGTATTTTCAGGTTTTCTTCTTTTTTTTCTTCAAAGTTGTTGTTGCGAGCGCGTATGTAATGATTTGGTTTCCTTTCAATATCCTTTCTTTTATCTTGTCTTCACTAGCTTGTCCAAATAGATGTTCCTAAAGAGGGATACAATTCTAAACTTGTAATTTACCATTGTTGAGTGAGAATCACTGTTCTGTTTTTCTTTACCATTCGCATATATTTTGTTTTACCTCCATTTATTTGTATTCCAAATATTTCTGCCTCTGCGTCTAGCTTCCTTTACTGGTTTTATCACATTTTTTTTCATTCTAGCCACGATGGTGAGGTCATCGGCATAAGCAATTAACTGGGTCTCGTTCACTCCCGTTTAAAATGGATTCATGTACTTACTAGGTTAAACAGTGTTGGAGAAATTGAGTGTCCCTATTATAGATTATCCACTCAAATTTTATCTTAATTTTTACTCACGAACGGGATGAGATGACATTCGATATTCTATTCTGACAAAAAATGTCTTCTCCAAAAAAATTAGTCTTATAAATATTTCATGTTCTCTTACTAATCAGTGACTGGCTGCCATGAAGTAATTTTAACGGTGCTAGTAGACAATTAAGTGAATTAATGTGCGTTAACTAAACATATCGATCGACTAAGGTGTTATTAAGTGAATTTAATAATTATTCTAGTGGGTAAATCAAATGAAACGGCAAATTGCTAGTGGTACAAATTTAATAATGATAATATTCAACTTTCTTCTTCATAAGAGACTGGATAACGTTAATAAAATATGATTTATTTGTGGTCTCAATGTCGATTTAATTTGCACTTTGATTTGGAACATTAAATAGTGTTTCCTTCCGTACTTTTACCTTCTGTAATAGTATATATTATATGAGTTGATTATTTCCTGGAAGATATAAAATGCTAACAAGATAATTATTTGTATTTACTTTAATTATGAATAAAAGAAAAAAAGGATAGGTTTTCAATAAAACTTTAAATCAGACCACAAAGTTTTAACTTATCTCCTAAAATGGTGTGGGAATGCATAGACAAACTCAATGAACTAGGCGGGAACAACATAGTCACCTTACTATGGATTCCAGGACACACTGGAATAGAAGGAAATGAAATAGCAGATGAACTAGCAAAGAGGGGGACTGAAATACCTTTCTGTGGGCCTGAACCCTTTTGCGGAATCAGCTCCAATGTAATATTGGAAGAAATAGGTAAAGCCGAGAAAAAGAGAAGATCTGACCATTGGAAAGATCTAGTGAGGCTTATACAATCAAATATTCTTCTGGGTGACTACAACCTGTTGAGATCAAATGAATGCATAAGTCAAAGTAAAACTGCGCTAAGAGTTTTAACAGGGATCCTAACGGGACATTGTCGCCTGAATGGGCACCTGAAAAAGCTCAAAATAGTGGAGGAAGAAGAATGCAGATTTTGTGGAATGGAAGAAGAAACCACCATCCACATACTTTCTAACTGCACAGCACTTCAGAATCCTAGAGCACAGAACCTAGGAGATTACTGGATAGAAGAGGAACATTGACCTAAGTTGAAGCCTGCAGACATCCTAGAATTCCTCCGGGAAATAGGACTAAAGGAACTACGAGTTTCTGAGACTCTCTTCAGAAACTAAGTAGAAGTAAGGGGGCACAATAGATATTTTAGGTCTCAGTGAATGTCACTCCAAAATACATACATACATTTAACTTATCTCAATAAGGGAGTGTTGCAACTGGTTTAGGTAAACAATTTCCATCATCAGGCTGGGAAAAAGAAGAAAATAGATACATAATAGGTAATTCCGGCAATATTGAAATACATGTCGATGGTATTAAACAATTCGAAATAAATATTAAATTTGATGTGTATAAACAAAAGAATCACAGTAACTTCAGACCATGGAGCTAGTATTAAGAGGAGTCGCTACGCCTGTCATAAAAGTGGTATCGGTTTCGCCATTTTACTACCACTTCTCTGTCAACTTGACATTAGTATTGTTTTGTGGATGTGAATTGGGTATTTTTGGATTTTCTTTTTGTTAGTGTCGTTTTTTTCTATTTTAATAATTGAACAATAATGGTTTCTTGTGCTTCACGCAGTTGTAAAAGTAGAGACAGTGTAAATACGAAAAAATCATCAGGAACAACATATCATAGGTTAGTAAACAATCGAAACAGGACTGTACTGGAATATATTTCTTTGTGCTTCAATAAGTTTTATTTAACTTCATATTATATTTAATGTTTGTAGATTTCTTAGAACTCCATCAATAAGAGATATGTGGTTGAAATTTGTGAAAAGAGGTTCTTGGCAGCCAACAAAATACAGTGTTTCTATATTATCAATTTCATCTTGTCAAAAGGACGATAGTGTGCACTTTAACAAAGAAAACCACTTCTAATCAAAAATTCAAAAAGCCACTACGCTATACCTAGGTGAAAAAGAATTTCACTAGTGAATATATTTTTATTGATTGAAAATTTAAATAGTCTGGCTCTGCCGTCGACGCCATGTTGCTAACATCACAATGTCACTCATGTGATACCACTTTCCTATTATAAGATAGTCGACTGTGTCATCTCCTCTTAATAGTAGCTCCATGCTTCAGACGAAAAAGGAGTGCTTTTTCAAAAAATTAGCACTCAGCTGGATTTTTACATAGGTAGATAATTATTCGCAAAAATTATTTTCAATAGTACATTATCTCCAGGATAATGAAAAATTCGATTCCCTAGTCGACATTTCCAGAGCTTCTCATGAACATAATGGACCAGTTTTCTTGAAAATTTGAAGCAAATCCAAGTTCGGAGAAAAAAGTTCATGCTATCTAAAAATACAGATTTTTCAAAAATAATTTGACTTTGGATGGCCATAATTCACGAAATAGGAGCAATTAACGGAAAATAGGGTAGATTTCATTAGAATACACCTGAACGAAAAATATCTATCAGCTACTAATCAACCGTCTACTCCGGAAACTGTAGATATGACACCATTTCAAAAATAGACATGATTTATCTAAAACAGTGGTTTAGTTGGGAGATTGTCGTGAAGCCGGACCTTACTTTGACCAATTTTTTTTCTAAAAAGAAAAATGCCGCCTTAAACGAGTCTCCAAGTTATATAGAAGCTGAGATATACATTTTTAAAAGGTCTAAAGAATCGAATATTTGGTATATAAAAAAATTATCTAGCTGCCGCAGTTGATCGTATTGGGCTAAAGGTACGTTTTCCTCCACATTCGCCAGCTGCTAGTAGCCGCGAAAAAGTAGCGGCGACTTATTCGCCAAGACACCTATATTGTATTTAAACGGGATTGTTTTCCTACTCGCTACTCAGTAGCTGCTACCCAAATTAAGTCGCTATTCGGTATTCGCTCAGTCGCCGGTCGCCGGATCTCTGGGAGCAGACAAGCGACTGATTCGTGACTATTTCTTATAGACTAGTCAAATTAGCTTACTTTGAAGCGAAAAATAAACAAAATTGTTAACAGGATGGGAACAGCTGGGAATGGTGAAGGGGCGTGAAATAAACGTAGAAAAAATAAATGCGTGAGCAGGGGTGTTTCCAGATATATTTGGGGGGTGAAAAGAGGTGGAATTTTGGATTATTGCGATTTCCGGCGAAAGTTGACATCAGAAAGAAAAGTGTACAATAGTAAAGTTGTAGATCATAGAAAGGTCTACAAGTTTTGTATAAGTGGTTTTATCATAAAACCTCAAAATCTCCGAGAAAAATGCGAAATACCGCTTTTATCGTTTTTTATTTTTCATTTACACAATAATAATTTTATTGTGACAAACTTTTTTATGTCCGGAAAATCCACAAATTTTTCCAGATAAAAATAATGAGATACTTCCGAGTTAATCATGTTTCTCGGCCCAAAAAAATATTTTTCAAATTAAAATTCTCCTTTGGAAAATTTTCGTAGAGACTTCATTCATGTCGCCATTTTTTCGTCTTGAGTTATACTTTTTCGTGAAATAATAAAAATATACAGTCTCCATCTAGGAACACGCTCAAAAATTGGAAAAATCAAAAAATGAATTCTGCAACAATCTTATTTTTATAGTTCAGTAAATAGAGGGACAAAGCTTCTGAAAAGTTCGTGAAGACTACACTTTGGACTCAATTCGTAGGTCACGGCAGGTGTTTTTAAACGAGAAAAAACTTAACGCGATTGAGTTTACGGAAGGGGGGAAAATGGTCCCCTAAACCCTGCAAAACGTAGGATAGTGTTTTAAAGGTTATGTTGTATTCGGATAAATTCGGAAAAATTGTTTAAATTTTGATTCATTATCAACCAAATGTTTATTAAACAAAATAGAGTGAAATCTTTCTTACTGCCTATTTTTAAAGAATATAGAAGCGACTGCTATAAAATGAAATTTGTTGACGAATATTTAACAAGATCCGATCGGAGGAAAACATCTCTTTGCAAAATTTGTCGAAGAATATAATCGTTGCTACTTAGGTAGCAGCTCGTTAGCGACCTGCAAATGTGGAGGAAAACGTAGGTACCTTTACATTTTTCAGAATCTTTCTTTTCCAGTGTACTGGTATTGTAAGATTATGTTATAATTGGGTACAATATTATAATAAAACTACGTGATACTGTCTCTAAATTTTACTCGCTTCGGTAATATGGTTATCTCTAGACTAAACATTTTTAACCATCCAAATATTCCAAATCCCAAACATCCCTCTTCACCCTTCACCTCGGTCGTATATATTTTATGATGACGGTGAAAGAGATCGGATAACTAACATCGTATGTGTTCGAAATTATATTCCATCTCAATCTCGCAAAATAAAATATAACAGTATCAAAATCGCAGACCCATTACGTAAACTTTCGTGGAAAACTCATGGATCTGTCCTTAATATTTTGCAAATTTTTGAAAAATTGCGTACCAACTTTTATAGGAATATTTACTTTTTTCAAATGAATGACAAATAAAGCGGAAGAGTTTTTAAAATCAGTTAAATAGTTTCTGAGTTTATCCATTATAAAGAAACAAATATTTTCTCTTTAGAATATTAGTACCTACAGATATACGGGTTCTTTATTCTTTAAATCTCAATTTAACTGTATAAGGTATTACTCAAGACCCGAGATTTTTATGATAACGACTATACCAACATATCTATTTCAATCTTACGGTTACATTATACACACACACTAAATAATATAATAAATAAACTGAGTTTTTTAAGGCATAGC
Source organism: Galerucella tenella (assembly GCA_910591685.1). Lineage (NCBI taxonomy): Eukaryota > Metazoa > Arthropoda > Insecta > Coleoptera > Chrysomelidae > Galerucella > Galerucella tenella. The sequence goes on along the minus strand of CAJUYH010000377.1, from coordinate 78,061 downwards.
GAAAGTGTGAGAAAATAATTCCTATTAGATACAGTTATGTGGGATCAAATTTCTTTATCTTCTAAACAAAAAGAGTTTCGTTTACGTGTGCAAGTTTGTACTTAACATTATGCATATTATAAAAATTAGAGTGGAAAGTAGGGGAGATAAGAGCAATTGGTTTTTAATTTATTATAATTGCTACCTTACTTTTAAATAATGTAATAAGAGAAGCAGACTATTTTATCAGTCTCACGATCCCAAGGTTGGATTTTTATTGAAAAAGCTGGATTTTTATTAAAGTGAAAACATTTATTATTTAAAATACGATTTAGCATGGGCGTACGACAAAATTTTAAACTAGTATAGTGTGCGCCGAAATATACAATACTAAACGTATATATTATAGATTGGCAAATTTATCAAAAACTGTGAAAGGAATTCGGCCAAAAATATTCAATATTGCTACGTTCAACTATGAAAAAGCTAAAGTACTTTGTATGTAGTGATAATAATCAGAAAATTAACTTTTGAAGATCAACAATATATCGATATTGATTAAACTTTAGTTCTTTAAGGGGCCATCCATAAATTAAGTGCCACATTAAGGGGTGACAAGGGGTCATAAAGTTTGTGACGTCACATTTCAAAATCCAATTTAATCCAATTGTTGAGTACAACACGAACTCAGGATGATTAAGTTTGATAATTGGTTTCGAGGAGCAACAATTTCTATAAAAATAATACGAAGGACCACTCGAGCAATGACTGAAAAAAATTGGAAGCTGAGGTAGAGCTGTACATTATCCACCGTGCTTAAAAAATTCAGTTATGCTCCCAACGCGCCATTGTTTCTTACCTGAAGGGATCTAAAATATTCTCTACTACATCGACGCCAGAGATTCCAGCCGAGTTAAGCAATTTTCACATTATGGAAGAAAATCAGGAACTGAAATTAATGAACCTTATGTAGAGCTAGGTGTTGCATAACACCATCTAGTTGCCGATTGAAAAAATTAAAGTTCTGTTTTTTTCTGCAATGTACTTTTAATGCTTTAATATGCGTGGAGTCTATTTTTTTGATAATCGGTTCAGGCATATGGAAGTTACAGTCTTTTTCATGTCAACGAAAGAACATTCCCCCACCACTTTAGAATGATGGTATTAGGTTGAAAACCCTTTGCAAATGAGAAAATAATCAACATTTTGCATAAAATAAAATAATCACACAAATACAATGTTCAAAATATCAATAATTAATAGTATATTATGCAACGATCATGGAATCATGGTTATTAATACACTAGCATTAATCGGTATACGAAACGAGGCGAAGGCGATTTTAGTTGGTTTATGCGAGTTGCATACGCTATTTTTTCTACACCCGATAAATAATCAAAAACCATAAATTTTATATTTTTATTGAACACAAGGCTGGCTTCGAACCCGGAACTCATACTGTAGTCTAGTCCAAATTGAGCGCCTTAACCCGCTCGGCCACGAGTTCGGTCTATGATTTTGCTCGAAATTAATGGAATATACCTATCATGCATGAGTCGAATGGAAAATGTAATAATGAAATTTTTTTAAAATGCAATGTTAGATAGATTCGATAGTTACATTTAAAAATAAAAACCGTTCATCGGGTGCTTCGTAGATAAACTTTTTTATTTGCTCAGGTGAAACCCTGTGATAATAGTCGATCAAATGAAAATAAATAAATTAGAAAATGGCAACGACCAACCACAAATTAAAAGAATAAGTTTTGTAGTGGGAGGCGGGGTTTGTTCGTTCAGTTAGTTGCTGTAAAGCGCCATGCGCTACGGATTGCGCACAAACTTTATTCCAGTTCTTTCCATAGGTCTAAAACCTCTTTTATTCTTTCTTCATGGTTACTACTATAGTACATTCAATAGCCGTCTTGGTGTGCGTCATCGTTTGTGACGTATATCCGGGTTTTGAGTATGTCGTTTATTTTATTTGCTATTTTGACATATAGCTAACCTTAAATTTGATTAATAAAATCATCAGGATCGTATCCAGCCAATTCGAAAAGTCTATGAGATTAATAATTACCAGCTTCTTTTTCTAACTGAAAATACTTGAGAACTTTCAAACTGTTGATGTTTTTCCGTGTATCTAGGCATATTTTTGTATTATTTGAATAAATATAACAATACCTAATATTAATATTCACTTTTCATAAATAATAATTGACCATAAACAACAAAGTACAGACCTTACGAGAACTCTCAGTGGGACAGAAGAAAAAGACGTGAGACACATTACCAATACCAAAGGTACGTGTGCATCCTATTTTGAATGTTGTGATTTCTCCCGATTAATAGGTCGCGCTTGCGCGTAGTCTAAACATGAACTAATCAATTTTTTTAAGTCAAAGATTAGGATTAACGTTTGTAATACATTTAAACGGTTCATTATTGTGATATTTTGATCAGGATTAATCACAGACCCGCCTTTTTTTCCATTTCTTTCAACGTAATGTGTTAGAAGATGACGCACACCAAAAAGGGTATTATATGAACTTTTATATTTTTACACTTTTATATTTTTCTATCATACTTGGTAATGGTTTTAGCCATAAAAAATACATTAAAATTAATTAAGGTTTTTTTTTTTTTTTTTTTTTTTTTTTTTTTTGGCTTGGACTCACGTCATTCAGCCAGTTAATTAAGGTTACAATACATTTTGTGATCACCCACAATGTTGAATTTGTTATGTTTTAAAGGATATTTATGATTATCAAACCTTGAATAGCAAGTACAATGTTTTATTCATGTATTAAATGCAATCTCATGATAAAAAACTAATCCTACTATGAAACGTACCTCCAGATTGGACAACACATCATTTACATAAAAAGTACTTGAGATACGAAAAACTCTATGAAATCACAATTCCGTCAGTGGCGTAGAATGTAGAGTTAACAAAACACCCTTGCCGATGCTGTGCTTCTATGGCAGGGGACATAGTAAATGAATACCCAGCTCTTGAGGTGACAGTCAAAAATAATTTCTTACATTTTGACATACAACACCCTGTATCGAATAATATAGAAAATAAATATAGTTGAAATAATACCCTTTTTGGTGTGCGTCATCGATTGTTAATCTCCTTCTATCACATTACGTAGGAAGAAATGGAAAAAAAGGCAGGTCTGTGATTAATCCTAATCAAAATATCACAATAATGAACCATTTGAATGTTTAATAAACGTTAACCCTAATCTTTGACTTACAAAAATTTGATTGGTTGATGTTTAGATTACGCGACAGCGAAACCTATCAATCGAGAGCTTAAAATACTATGAAGGCGTTACTTCGTCTTACGTCTTTTTCTACTGTCACACTGACAGTTCTTGACAGGTCTGTACTTTGTTGTTTACGGTCAATTATTATTTATGAAAAGTGAATATTAATCTTATTGTTTTATTTATATGAATAATACAAAAATATGCATGAATACACGGAAGAACATCAGTATTTTGAAAGTTCTCAAGTATTTTCAGTTAGAAAAAGAAGCTGGTAATTATTAATTGCATAGCCTTTTCGAATTTGGCTAAATACAATACTGATGATCTTATTTATCAAATTTAAGGTTAGCTATATGTCAAAATAGCAAATAAAATAAACGACATGCCGAAAACCCGGATAAACGTCACAATCGATAACGCACACCAAGAAGGGTATTATTTTAACTATATCATATAAATATGTAAACTGGACCTTCCAACATGACCGTCAAACCATACCCTTTCCAACATCAATATCATCTAGCTGTCATCTGTCACTTGTCGTCTATTATCTGTCTGACACTTGTCGTTAAAGCGCCCGTCTATCTTCAACGTCAAATGTCATCCACGTCACCTGTCATTTGTCATTTGTACAGGATTGCTTATTCGCTTGAATCTTTTGTCGGTGAGTGGGAACTTGCTTACGTCACCAGTGGACCTCGACCAATTTAAAATATATTGCAATCCTTAATATTTTTCACTTTTTTCTTGTGTATTTGCCAAAAATAATATTAAATTTATTTTTTTTTTTGGTGATTTTTTATTTTAAAAAGTTATATTTAGTAGTATAAGTAGTTATATAATATAAGTAGTCATAAAATATAAATAGGCGATTGAAACAATAACTTTGAATTGAAGAATCTTGTTTATAATTTATTTTGCACAGAAAGAGAAGCAAATCTACGAGCTGTGTTTATGGTTTATGGGTAAACTCAGCATTATATTTTTTTTTCTTAAGAAGAAAATAAAATAGACGCCTCATGCAGAATTTATTAATAAACAATTTTTCTCCAATTTTCTTAAAACCTCTACCATCTCTTGTCGTACTCACACTTTTTCTCTCCAACCATTTTTTTTCTGGGATTGATAATTATTATAATTAATCCTAATAATTGTTCGAAGTTTACAAAGAAGGATTCATACAAGCAAAAATTAAAACTTAGATTACTTTAAAACTAAAACTAGGAACATATAAAACCATGTAATGTAATGGTGATGTTTATGCCAGAAACTGAGAAACTAAGGCATTCTTTTTAGTTTTAGCTTATATCTTAATTTCTCATTTTTTTGCATGATCATCTATATTACATTACATGGTTCTCTGTTCTAAGTTTTAGTTTTGAAATAATTTTTATTTTTGCTATGTGAAAATTTATACATTGAAACTCGAATCCAAAAATTCAGCATCACACTGAAATAACGTGCTTCGCATTTATAGACTTTTTTGATTGACAATTATTAGGGAAGTTTACTTACCATCCAAAACACACTTTGTGAACACACGATTAACCATAAAATTAAAAAGGTTAGGTCCAGTGATGACGTATTCGTCCGACTTGAGCGAGGCGAACACAGAGTTAAATGGAAATGAGCAATCCTGTAGGGTGTATAATCGTTGATTCTGGATCACCATGCCCTTTCCAACATGAATATCATCTCTCTGTCATCTGTCACTTGTCGTCTATTATCTGTCGTCACTTGTCGTTAAAACTTCCGTCTATCGTCAACGTCACATGTCACTCACGTCACCTGTCACTTGTCAACCGTCACATGTCTAACGATAATTCTGGTTCACCTCCAAGACCCCTCAAATTTACTTAATTCGTGTGTTGGATTGAATATTTATTACCATTTCATTCTGACGATTTTCATGTGTTTTGTACACATAATAGTGAATAGAAAATTCTCCATAATCTAATGTCTAATATGCACCCAGATGTCATAAATTTTTGACAAATTAAATAAAAAATGAATTCAACAAAAAAAATTAAAATTTGATTTTTATCGAAAAAAATTAATAACAACTATTTCCGATTGTTGATTTTAGAATGAGTGTTTAGAATGTTGAATCCAATATTCGATATTTTATTATAATAATTATAAAAACACTACCAACAATCTAAATAACATTCAGTTCTAAAGAATAGCCTTTTAAAATAAAGAATACCCATTGTATACTGATAAAAAATATCCTCAAACATGAACCGATCTGATCACAAGTTCTTATTAAGAAGAAAAGGAAATGTCGCTTCGTTAAAGGTCTTTTACTTTCTCAATTTTAATGTGAAGCATTGCTGGGGGAGAGCTGGATAAAATCTAAGACATTTCAACTCCTGTATAATTGATTTATATACTTCGAAGAGGAGAAGAAAGACATTTCAATGAGAATTTTCATATGAATTATTCACTCGATTAATCATACCTGGTTATTTCAAATAAAAATAATAGTTTAAACATAATGTGAAAAATAATAAAATAGCGTGGAGTGCTCGATATCAACTGTAGGATATTTAGTTAGTAGCTACAGATTTTGATAACTTGTGTTATTCATAGCATGAAAATTCCACATCTGTAATTTCCAACCAATCAAAACTTGTTTTTTGACAGATCACTAGGACAAACTGACAACTGGTTTGAAAATGTCGCGAAGATTTGGTATTGCATCTAACGATTCAATTAATTTACCAATTGTACTTTCCACAACTGTAGTTTTAAATAAAAATGAATAATATTTGTTCGATTAATAGCTATTTAACCAACAAGTGTATTAATGAGGGCCATTAACAATCGAGAAAATTTAAGTTAATGTTCGAGATTGTTCATTTTCATTGCCCTTTTATTACTCGTGTTAGTTACAAAGCTTTCCCGTCGACTGTATAAGTTGTATTCGTTTCTCTCAATATTAGAAAACTAGAATTATTTATTTGTTTCAAACGTCAAAAATTAAAATGTATGTTTGGTTGCCTACACCACAGGTACCTAACTGTCAATATAAATATAATGTATAAAATGTGCGTTGGGTTGCCTACAGAGAAATCGTTGATTAATGTAAATCATGCATGAATAGAGGTCATTAATGTATGATTTGTCCTTGTCTTCGACTCGGGATAATTTCCAAAATATTCATGAGCTCGAAAAAATGTCCGGAAATAATTTGACCTCTACTGGTATTACTAGTGAAAATTATTAAACGTCAGATTGACAATAAATTTTTTGATATCTACAAAGTGAAAAATTATCTTATCGAATACTCCTCGGGCCTTGATAAATACTAAACATTTTGTCATAGCGAATCCTTCAAGCGTGTTGCACAAGGATAATAGCCCTCAGCCTGCGGTCTTGGGCTATTATCAAGCAACTTTCAGCATTTTCCATGACAAAATTATCTCGGTATTATCAAGACCCTAGGGGTATTACTACTGGAAATTTTTATCGTTAAATTTCACTTTTTAGTTTAGTTACAGCATAGAATTTATTTTTGATTTTTTTTTTGGTAATTACTGAAGTATTTTTTTTATACGTACGTTTTATTTAAATTGCCATCACTGGAAAAAATTTCAAACATTTGAAAACTAAGAGCGCCAATTTTTTTTATCCCTGCGCTAGAATTTCTTAGTGCTACAACGAGTAGAATCAACAATTTGAAGGTCTAAATTGCGGCCATGGTAACTCAGTTATCAAGTCGACCATACCTTCTATGTTTTGCTGGTACTTGATGAAGACACAAATTGACGTTGCTAATTTGTTCAATATTCTCTTCACTGTGTGACGGCTGGGTCGGTGTCGATGTCGATATCTTGTAGCAAATAAAACACATGTTCTAGTAACAGCTCTTTCACAGTCACCTCTCCTAGAATATTCATTACACTGGTTCTTATTCCTAGTATAGACATCAATATGTTACTACACAAAAATATTTCTTCACTCACAATTATTTCTAGCTACTGTGAATAAACGTCAAAAACTTGACTTGCTTTAAAAATAAAATAAAAACACCCTTTTCATTTTTGTCGTTGAAAAAATAAGAAAGTCCAAGCTTGGAACTATCAACAGTTCTTTTTCCAAGTCAACTTTGAGTGAAAACTCCTATCTATAGATGTCAAAGGTAATATTTTAATACTATTATAACGACTCTGTCTTTGAAAATCGAAGAACAAGGGACCGTTCACTAAGAAGCAACAACTACTCCCCTGGCCATATGCCACGAAGGACATTGAATTACTCTGTGAGGCGTTATAATATTATTAAACTGTCACCTTTGACGTCTATTGATAACAGGGTTTCCTAAAATGACATTTTCTTTGCAGGAAACTGTAAATAAAGTAGATAATCCTATATTTTTAATTATACGTCAATTGTAAAATATTACATATTATTATCATTCATCTATTCAATTTATTCACTCCAACGCATTCTATTTGATAAATTTACACGTACAAGTTAATATAAATCTAAATTTCCTGTCCATTAAATGTTCCTGAAGGCAACTTCTTATACCGAATAAAGAAAACACAAGAAATCTCAGCCGTATCGACCAAATTATCCATATATATTATATAGCTGCTAGCAAAATTTCTACATTCGATCTTGGCTTTCAAACAATATCCTAATGAACGTTTACTTAAGGTTCTCCAGAGGCGTGCGTTCAAGATTTGATTTATTCATGCAATATAAATTAGGGCGAGTTGTATCAAACACTTGAACTCGGTTTAATGATAACTGATGCTTAGACTGTGGCTGATTGATGTATTTATTTTCAACATTTACATCAGTCTAATCATTAGTCATTATTAAACCGAGTTTAGGCCTTTGCTATAACTCGCCCTTAGACGTTAAAGATAATAGTTCAATATTAATATAACGCCATACAAAGTTTTTGAAAATTACTTTTTAAAGAATAGAGACTAAGAAGCACTAAGCACTAAAAAGCAACAACTACTTCTCGGGAAATGTGCCCCGACAGAGATTGAATTACACTTCTAAGTTTCTCCAAAATAATCCCCTTTCGAGAAGAAAAAACTTTTACAAAAAAATAATTTCAATAAATTTGTCTTGTCCTGTTAATTTGTTGGGAAATTGAACCACAAACAAATTCATATCTTAAAAGTAGCCACATTTTTTAGAAAAGTGTGGAACAGTGGAACTCATGAAATCAAAACTAAAAATTTATCAGACACACAATATTAAAATAAATAGTAAATAATCAAAAATTAAAACCAACTGTCTGGTGAAGATAATGTAGATGGCATTTTCACGATATGACCTTATGACTGGGTACCCCTGAATTATTTTTTAACAAATATAAATGATGTAGAAAAATCTTTGAAATTTCAACAATTCTTTGCCATATTTAGATATTATTATCAATAACACATCTACAGAGCATGAAACAAGTAGTTACCGTAAACGAACTCATTCTAATTGGTATTTGAATTTTGAATCTAATCATTCTACAGAGTTCGACAAAAGTCCGGGACCGGACTAATATTGAAGAAAATATAAATTTTCTGGAAAATATTTTTATACCACAAATTTTACTCCAACTTAAACTATAATTTGAAAATATTTGGAAATATACCAATATCAATAAAGTGTGGCGTATCAAAGTTATATTTTTTCTCATGGAACACCCTATTTTTTATTGCATTTTCTGATTGCCACTAAAAAATATAATACTCCTTCATAATGGCTCCATATACCTAAATACAGAGGGTTCCGAGTTATGCTGACTTTTTTAAAAATGCCAACATTTCGAAAACAATTAATAGCTCATTGATATAACAAATTCTAGCAAATAGTTGGACATTCGTATTAGGCTTATTTTAAATGGAACACCCTGTATTTTAATAATTCATCATATTCAATGTTTCTTAAGAAAAAAATATAACTTTGATACGCCAAACTTTATTGGAACCAAAATATTTTTAAATTATATTTTAAGTTGGAGTAAAATGTGTGGTATAAAAAGATTTTCCAAAAAATGTATATTTTCTTCGATATTTGTCCGGTCTTGTACTTTTGCCGAACTCTGTACAAGCGTAAAATGTGGGATAGTAAAATCTTTATACGATATGGCCAAAATCATTTGTCAGTTTTAAATAACAATAATTACCCGATAAAATTAAGATTATAGAGAATGTCTTATTGTTAATGCCCATAATGTACTAATAGTGACAATAATAATAATTCAACTAATATAACTTTTAAAAACTCAACATTTCCGTGTGTTGAGGGTTCAAAAGTTTTTGTTATATTTTCCTATTTTTTGGTTTATTTGGTAGGCGAAAAACAGTTGTGTGTCACACATGCAGGAAACACTTTAGCAGCACTTAACTACAAGCTGCCCTCGCTTCGGTACGCTCGCTCGTGCAACTAATAGTCTCGAGTTGCTGAAGCTTATTTTCTCCCTTGTGACACAATATACTATTGTGACCATCAAAATGTTTTATGAATATATAAAATTTTTGATATGGAATTGCAAGAAAATATCCGCGCAGTAAATTTCAACTATCTGTAACACTTTATTGTTACGTTCAAATAAACTATAACAATATCACTGTTAATACTGCAATATAACTTTGATTACTTTACGGCACTGTAACATTTTCAATTTACAATACAATAGAAAACTATTTAATGTCGGTTGTAAAACATTAATCACATCACGAGTATAAAGCATACTAAAAATTGTAAACAATGACCTATTTTCTTAATGTTAAATACAATCAGATAATATTTACTATTTTTGTAATAAAATTTCACATTTGTATCGCAAAACGTATGTGCATCAAAATAATTCATAATATAAGTGCTAATAATTTTTAATTGAAGATAATTTTTAATTTATTTTTTGTTGTAGGATGATTACCTGAAGATGAACACCAATAGAAACGGGGTGGATGGCGATTGTAATTGCCGTGTAAAACTCAAGCGAGCACTTGCGATTGTTATGAGGAAGGAAGGATGCAGAGGGGATCCAGGAGATTTTTGGATGTACGAAAATGGTTATTTGTTATTTCAGGTAAATTTTATTATTTATTTTTTCAATTCTTCATTTTATTTCGATATATTTTGTGCGAAGATATATTGGTAGGTACAATTTTACGCACACAAATTTTTTTAAAATTTTTTTTGAATTTAGTTTATATATCTTAGATTTAAGAATATATCAATTGGCATTGATATCACAATTTGGGGGGGGAGTAGCAATTTTTTAAAGCGGAAATTTTTATGAATAGGCTGTTTTTTTCGGAATTAGTGAATACTTTATGTTATTAGATTTTTTATTTGTGATTTAATACATTTTTTGAGGTTGGTATATTCGAAGAAACGATACGTTTTTGGAAAAAATTGACATTTTTCTATACAAACTGGAATTTTTCAAAGTTGATAAAGTATTTTTTTGAATCAGTTAGAATATTTTGAGCTAGTAGGCAGTATTTGGAGGAGGTTGGCATTCTTTGGGATCTATTGAGATCTTTTTTAAGGATAGTATTTTCTTTAACCGGTTGTCATTTTTCGTTAAAAGTGGATATTTCTTGGACCAAGAGAGTATTTATTTGGAAAAAGTTGGCATTTATTGGAATAAGTTTGCATTTTTAAAGTCAATTTGAATCTTTTGGAATAAGTTTTCATTTTTAGAGTCAATTTAAATCTTTTGGAATAAGTTTGCATTTTTATATTGCTCATAGACATTTTTTTTTTCGAATTTGGCTTTCAGCTTAGCCTCCTTATTTTTGAAAAACTCAGAGAAAAATACAACAACCAGCAATAACACTGATATAACGTTATTATGAACACACAAGTTTATCAAGGTACTTTTCCAACTATAGCATTTTTTAAAGTAGTATGAAATTTCCAGGATACTGCCTATTTCTTGTAATTGGTATGCTGTAGATTCAGATACCATTTTTTAGAGTCGATTGACGTTTTTGAAAATGCAACACACTTTTTCAAAAAATAGTTGCAATATTTGGTATTATCTTTTTTTAGACCTGTCTTTTTTTGTAGTAGGCCTGTAATATTTGAAATTGGTTGTCGTTCTCGGAATAAGTTGCCATTTTTTGGAATAAATTCACTTTTTTTAAAATAGGTTGCCAGTTTGAACAATTAGTTGATGTAATTTTGATTTTATTTTTTAGAATCGGTTAATACTTCCAGAAAAAGGAAGGTAGTTTTCAGGAAAATATGCATGGGATGTATGTATGTATGTATGTGTATTTTTTGGGGTGACATTCACTGAGATCTAAAAGATCTATTGTGCCCCCTTACTTCTACTCAGTTCCTGAGGAGAGTCTCAGAAACTAGTAGTTCCTTAAGTCCTATTTCCCGGAGGAATTTTAGGATGTCTGCAGGCTTCAACTTAGGCAGTAATCTCCAGTAATATCCCAGGTGCTGTGCTCTAGGATTCTGAAGTGCTGTGCAGTTGGAAAGTATGTGGATGGAGGTTTCTTCTTCCATTCCACAGAATCTGCATTCTTCTTCCTCCACTATTTTGAGCTTTTTCAGGTGCCCATTCAGGCGACAATGTCCCGTTAGGATCCCTGTTAAAACTCTTAGCGCAGTTTTACTTTGACTTATGCATTCTTTTTATCTCAACAGGTTGTAGTCACCCAGAAGAGTCTTTGTTTGTATAAGCCCTACTAAATCTTTTCAATGGTCAGATCTTCTCTTTTTCTCGGCTTTACTTATTTCTTCCAATATTACATTGGGGCTGATTCCGCAAAAGGGTTCAGGCCCCCAGAAAGGTATTTCAGTCCCCCTCTTTGCTAGCTCATCTGCTATTTCATTTCCTTCTATTCCAGTGTGTCCTGGAATCCATAGTAAGGTGACTATGTTGTTCTCGCCTAGTTCATTGAGTTTGTCTAGGAATTCCCACACCATTTTGGAACTGATTACACAAGAGCTCAGTGCCTTAATGGCTGCTTGACTATCCGACATTATGATAATCCTTTGTCTTCTGTATCCTTTATCAATATTGAACTGGGCACACTTTCTTATGGCGTGGATTTCCGCTTGAAAGATACTTGGGGTTTTTCCCAAGCTTTCAGAGTGTTTGGTTTCTGGCCCGAACACTACTATCCCAGTTCCTTCTATTGCTTTTGAGCCGTCTGTGTACCATTGAATCGCATTCTTTCCAAGTCTGGTAATGGTATTTGGATCCCATTCCTTCTTGTTGCTCATTTCCGTAACGAATTTCTTTGAAAAGTTATACTTTTTCATCATACCGTCTTGTGGCATGTCCTAGGTTGTCTGATTTCTAAGAAGTGAGGAGGTGTTTTTTTTAATGATTCCCTCTCTACTTAGTCTGTATCTTGTTCTTTCTGCAACACTTTCCACCACCATATGTAAAGGGGTGAGGTTGAGAATCACTTCCATGGCTGCCGTTGGGCATGTTCTCATTGCTCCTGTAATGCATATACAGGCTAGTCTTTGAATTTTGGAGAGGTTTTCTCTCGTCGTCAATAGGCTAGTTCTACTACTCCACGCAATGGCTCCATAAGTGATGATTGGTCTCACTATGGCAGTGTACATCCAGGTTAGGATTTTTGGGTTACAGCCCCAGTTTCTTCCTGTCAGATTTCTGTATGTAATCTCCTTTTCGTGTTTGTTCCACAGGAGTTTACTGTCTAGAGTTAAACCTAGATACTTAATTGACTCCTTGTCTCCATTCAATCTCGTTCCCATCAAGTTTTATGGTTTTTAGGTTGAGTTTTCTTTTCTTAGTGAAGGCTATCAGGATGGTTTTAGTGGGGTTGATGCTAAGTCCCACTTAGGTTAGGTTTGTGGTGAGTGGGTCTATAAGGCCCTCCACTGCGACTCACAAGAGTCTATTGTGGCTCACTTGCCTACACCAGCTATTTGTATAGCTCAGACCCTTTTGTACAATATCGCAAAGGGTGTTATGACAATATCGTTATGACAATATCGTCTGCATATCCTTGGCAGGATATTCCGAGATCCGTCAAACCACACAGGAGTTCGTCAACCGTCAGACATTAATGGGGATGCTACTCCTCCCTGTGGGCATCCTCTGGTAGTGCAGATGGAGACAATGTGGATAAATCGGCATATTTTTTTTGTTATCGTTTTTTTGAAGCCTTTTTCTAGAATGAGTACTTATATTAGATTTTGGAATTGATTGATCTATTAGGTGACATGTTTAAAAATAGATTGAAAATTGAAAAAGTAAGCATTCTTAGAAATAAATTAGATTTTTTCAAAACTAGCATTCTTTTGAATAGGCTGGAAATGTCCTCATTATTTGGATTAACCTGATTTTTCATTATATGGTTTTAAATGAAACTAACTGTTTCTAAATGACTCCACAATATATTTGTAAAAATGTGTAAATTGCAAGTAAATTATTGACAATTGTTTCGATATAAATATCATCGTCAGAATGACAGAAGTTACTTTTGACATGATGTATACTTGATATATATTTGGCTAGTCCAAATAGTGCCCTATCTAGTGATTGACTTAATATATATGAATAGAAAAAAAGAAGAAGATTTTACAAATAGTAGCTTTGATATTATTAGCCCTATGGGGATATTCTGGATATCTTTGTCCCATTTAAGATCAGTATAACTGTGCAATGATATAGGAAACCAGGAAAACTATATCTGCTGATCTTTACAATTATTACTTAAGAAGACAGTTTAATAATGGAGAACTTCCTAGATTCAGCTGTTCATTGAGGACTTCATATTGTGGGTCTGTTAAGTTTCTAATTCTTCGAGGAAGTCCAGTTCTTGCTTCTTATCACAAACATGTAGTATTTCTGGTTCTGTGTTAGGTGTTACTGAATGTTTAGTGTCAAGTAGGTGTTTTGCATAATGTGATTTATCTGGTTGTTTTAATCTGTATGCTCGTAAGTGTTCACTGTACCTAATTTCAAAATTACGACTGGCTTGACCAAGATAGACAGCATTACAATCCGGACATTTAAGTTTGTATATCCCAGATTTTCTTAATGGGGTTATTTTTGTTTTTACATTTAGCAAATTTCTACCTACATTGTTTTCTGTTTTAAAAGAAATTGTTGTATTTGTTGCTGAAGATATTATCTTTGAAATATTATTGGAAATATTACCAGCATAAGTGATGGTTTTGTAATTTGTTACTTCTTTAGTTTGTTTAGGAAATATTAGTTGTAACGCCATCTTTTTCTCTTTTTTATTAAGTAATTTATTTATTAAATGTAAAGGATAACCATTGGATGTGGCTATTTGTTTAATTGTATTAATTTCTCTATCAAAATTAAATTTGTTCATAGGAACCGAAAATGCTCTATGAATCATCGAATTGTATGCTGCTAGTTTATGTGACATGGGGTGGTTGGAATCATATGGTATAGTCACATCAGTATGTGTTGGTTTTCTGTGAATTGAAAAGTCCAGTACATTATTGACTTTTTGAATTTTTAAATCAAGAAAATTAATTGAGTTATTTTCTTCAACTTCTAGTGTGAATTTAATTTTTGGGTGTAAATTATTAATATAATTGAAAAACATATTTAATTGTCGTTCACTACCTACAAAACACGCTAATATGTCATCTACATACCTATACCAAAATAAAATATTTTTTGAAATATTACATTCAAAGATCTTTCTTTCCAAACTGTCCATAAAAATGTTTGCCAAAATTGGTGATATAGGGCTTCCCATTGGTAAACCTTCATTTTGAATATATACCTTACTATCAAAAGTGAAATAGTTCTGATTAATACAAACGTCAAATAAATTAAGTATGTCTGATATTATTCCCGGATGGATGTTTTTATCCTCTAGCATCTTTCTTACAAGTGTTATGCACTCTTTTGGCGGAATTTTAGAGAACATATTGGTAACATCAAATGAAATGAGTTTAGAGTTTCCTTGTAAGTTGTATGTTTTCAATTTTTTGATTAGTTCTATGGAATTTTGAATTGAGTATTTAGAAATACATCCATAGTCATTGAGTATATTATTTAGTCTTTCAGCTAACTTATTATTAGGTGTATTAATGTAAGAAACTACAGGTCTAATTGGTTTCGAATCTTTGTGTAACTTAATTTTTCCATATAATTGTGGAGATTGTGGATTCTTATTTATTAAGTATTTCTTTTCATAGTCATTGAAAATATAATTAGAATTATTAACAATCTCTCTTACTGCATTAGAAAACTTTTTTGTTGGGTCTGCCCTAAGAATTTTGGCATCACAAGATTCAAGAAAATTATTAACTTTTGACTTGTACGCGCAAATCTCTAAAATGACAGTCGCGTTTCCCTTGTCGGACTTTGTTATTGTAAGGTTATTATCTACTGTTTTCTTCTTAATTGAATTTAATGCTGAAATGTCATTTTTAGTTTGACGTTTAATTTTTGACGGTGGGATTTTATTCAAAAGTTCGGCAATTTTAAATTTCTCATAAAGAAAATTATTAGACTGAGATTTTAAAGCTATTTCTGAATCTGTAGCTAAAATTTGTTTTATATGATTTGTGAATTTTGGAGATATGCTGTATTTTAAGCCTTTATTTAAAAATTTTATTTCATAATTTGTGAAGTTAGTGTCTGAAAGGTTTTCAAATCGTGGTGCAAAGTGTGTAGGTATGTAAGTACTTACAGTTTCATGATGTATCGAGGATTGAATGTTATGTTGTTTGTATTCAAGTTTTTTCAGTTTTTGTTCTTGTTTGTGATTTTTGATATATTTCATATTGCTGACACTTTCTCTGATCTTGTCCTCTAAGCAATCGAATTCAACTTGATGCATTTGGAATGTGAGTTCAGAATGTACAATTTTCAAGTAGAAGTCTAAGGAGTCTCTTATTTTGAACCATTTTCGACTTTCTTCTTTAAGCCAGACTCGTTGAGCACATTTTATTGCTTTTTGAGCTTGAGGTGTTTTTATATGGCATTTTATATTTACATAATTTGGTACTAGCTCTCTTTTAAGGCATTGTTGATTGAACCAGATGTTTTGGGATGCCTTACAACGTTTTTCTTGTAACTTCTTATATAGTCGGGTTAAGTCTTCTCTCGAAGATTTTTTAATTGAGTTAACTGTATAAACCCTCACTTCGTGGAATCTACTCATCATATGGTTTTAAATGAAACTAACTGTTTCTAAATGACTCCACAATATATTTGTAATAAGCTGACATTTGTTGGAAATTTTCGTGATAAGTTGTAAACTTTTGAGATTAGTTTGCATTTGGAAAAATTTCAATCAATTTTAACTAATTTCAATTTGAAAAAATTCATTGTAGTCTCAAGAGCGCTTAGAAGAAGTCGTTTGAAATCATTTGGCAATCAATAAGTTGGCATTTATTTGAAAAATTTGCTATTATTTGTAGCGAGTTGGCATTTTTATGGAGTATGTCCCAATTTTTCGAATTAAATTTACAATTTTTGAAATATTTTGCAGGAGGGTAGGATTATTTAGAATGAGTTGGTATTTTCGGAATAATCAATCAGTTTTTGAAAAAGGTTGACATACTTTTGAATACAATGACGTTAAAAAAGCTGGCATTTTAGAGGTAGTTTGGCTTTTCTCGAATTAAGTTGACATTCTTTGAATGTGTTGGCATCTTTCCCGTTTTATTTTGGGATTAATACACATTGCAAAAAAATGGCAATGTTTTGGAGTTGGTATATTTTGGATTTCAATGGCAATCTTCAGAACAAAATGGACTTACTATCTTTTTTTTAATTCAATCAAGTGTAATTAAAAAAAATTTATTCATATCTGCTTTCATCCAAATGGAACCATGCGGTGATAAGTAAAACCAGTAGCTCTAGCAATATCACGAAATAACTTCAACAATCAAAACTCACATATGTCAAAAGCACTTGATAGTATTTTACAACGCGTGTTAATTCTCAATATTAACAAAGATTTAGCATCTCACCGACTTTATTGTTGATTGAATTATTATGACCCACTTGCTCTTGATTGAATATGATCTTTTCATCAAGATATATAGGTACATTTTTTTCAAATATATATTACGTAACTTACAAGCACACCTGCTTTTAATATTACCGTAATATATTTGTTATAAACAATAAACTTGATTCTATTAAGGTGTATTACAAAGGATAAATAGCTTTGGAACAGCATTCCACTACCTACACTTCCTGCGGTGGTATATTTTTAAGGTTTATACCACATCTAACTTTTTAAAAGTGTTTTAGTATCCATGTACAAGAAATAACCATTTTGAAAGTAGCTGTTATCTGGATTTGTGCAGTATAAAAAACTGATGGTTATTTATTTCAACAATGACTAATAATTAAAGATTATTACACAGGGTGTCTCGTAAACCACTAACGTAAACTAGGGGAATGGTGGATTGTTAAAAAAACATTTAAAATATGTAAATACCATTTTTGTCTAGTCTTGTTAGTTTGCGAAATACAGGCTGATTATACTGATTATTTCACTCAATACAAAATACGCGCCTTCGATTGGTTTAAATATGAGGATTGATATCTGAAAACACCATGTTTTCGATAATCATTAACACACTTGTTGTATTATTATCGACAATTTAATTCATGTATAAAAAATCGCATATGCCACAGTGCAATTGTCACTTTGACAGCGGCAAAAGTTAGTTTTAACTTTTACAGCGACAAATACACTAGTGGTTTTTCCACTTATTCATTTTGTTCATCAATATCACTGTTCCTAGTATGAATTTCAATAACTGCGTTTTTAATAATAATTGTACATTACAATAAAAATGTGTTTATTTTTAATGTTTCATAAATAAAGTTTGCATTGATATGTTTCCAAATTTCTCATTCATTAAATTGTCCTGCCGAATTACACTCGAGGTTTGTATTGATATTGGGTAAATTTGTGTTGTTCAAATTCTAAACTGTTTCCTTTAGCAATTTGACTCGAATAACCTTCGGTGTCGTGTTTTTAATAGTTGACAGTTATTCTCGTCAAATTGCTAGGAAACAGTTTCTCATTAAACAACCCAAATTTACCCGATTATTTTTTTCACTTGTCAAAATCTGACATTTTGGTGGTTTTAACCAATAGCAATACATTATTCTAGCCAATCATTCGGTATTATACTGATAATTCTGCTTCCTCATCGATAAAACCTTGTTTACATTGAAACGTCATTGACAACTAAAAGTGCTTCGAAGTTTATTGAAAAATGAACACAAACCGATTCAGTGCCATCACCCAAGATAATATTAAACATTCAGGTAATGCAAAATTTTAAATTGTTGAAAAAAATAATCTTCACAAATACAACTCGCTCTTCAAATTTTATCACATAATTTTTTATTTTCACCACTCAAATTTGTTTATTTGAGGCAAAAACATTCAAACAAACCGAATTTAGATAAAATCCCTCGTCCTGACGGACTCGTGATTTTATCTATCGGTTTGTTTTCATATGTTTGCCAAATAAACAAGTTTTCGTGGAAAAGAAAAAATTATCGATAAAATTTGAAGCACTCGTGGTATTACCTTTGATAAAATACAAACCACTTGTGCAATTATAAGTGAAAATTTTTTGACAGATCCAAGAACCAATCAAATTTCTTTATTTTTTATCATATGAACAATTTCACCCAATCATGTCAACATTACACTGATAACAGACCATGGGCTATTTTCACGTTGCTATGGAAACATTGATTTATTTCGATTTTGAAGTTTCAAATATTTAATTTCGAAATGTCACGATTTGTTTTAGCTCTGTATTTTTTCTACAATTAGCAAAAACATTTTCTATCCGAATAACCCGCGGACATTTTTTTTTTATTTTTTCCTTCGGAGCCGTCCTTTCGCCGGTACCACCTCAGCCTCCTGGGCTTATTGTGGATACTCCTAGTGTTCTGACTACAACCTATTCAGCCAATCCGTTCCCCGCGGACATTGATAAATTCTCAAAAATTTTATAACTTTCTCAAGCTTGCTACTTGCAGGCAACAAGCTTTCGGAATGTCATAAAATTTTTTCGAACAATTATCAATGTCCTTGGGTTATTACTACTGAATACTATTCATGTTGCGGTGAATGTACACTCTTAGGAAATGTAAACATTTACCGTAAAATGTGTACATTTCCCAAAAAGTTAGTTATATGTGAACTGAATATAACGTATATGTACATTTCCCGGCAAATGTGTACTCTTGCCTTCACGTTTTGGTAAATGTATACTCTTACCCTTCATGTTTTAGGAAAAGTTGGAATACAAATAAATTAAAAATGTCGTTGCAGTGAAAAAATGTTTATAGTACCTAAATATATTTCCTTCTCTTATTGTTTTTTAAGTTTGATTTCGTACAAGAAAATTTGATCGCACTGCTTTAGTGATGAATGCATTGTAATGCACACTAGGTTATTCAAGAAGGGGAAGGGAATATAATCATTGGATTAGCCGTTCCCCTTCTTGAATCTCACTTGATATGCGTGTTACAAAGTATTGGATATTTTTCAAAAATGGAAAGGGTGAATGCATTCAATACTTTGTAACGCGCAAATTAAGTTAATTAATAAAGGGAAGGGTAATTCCAATGATTATATTCCCTTTCCCTTCTTGAAAAGCTCAATGTTCATTACAAAGTATTGGATATCTCAAGGGGAAGGGTGAATCCAATGATTATAATCCCTTCCCCTTCTTGAATATATTAGTGTTCCTTACAATGTATTGGATATCTTTTGAAGGGAAGGGAGAATGTAATGATTAATTAATAATTTTGTCAAATTTTGATGAACCAGTGACGTAGTTCGTAAACTATTATTGTGCCATATTCTTGAAACTTCTTAAATTTCGAGCTAAATACTTTTGTTTTCATTTCTTCATCAAGATAAGATAAATATGGTGCATTTGTGCTTCTATGAGCCTCTCCACTACGACCTTTTCAGATCTATTGTGTGTGCCCTCCTGTTATTCTAGAGTTCCTTGTCTAGATCCGTCCTTATCACTTATTTTCCGGTCCAGATGAGAAACTCATGTTCGAATGCGACCGAACCACTTGGACTGCCAAGGAACCTCCAAGGCAATGGCTACCAAACAAACCCACCTCAAACTCGCCGTTATACTTCCGCCTCGGAATCACTAGCCTAGCATAGAATATTAAATTAATTATTACATAATATTTTTCCGCTGAGTTAAATGCTCAAAATACTATCCATCGATATATTGACAATAAGCAAATCATGAAATCAAACAATTTTATTTTGTTAAATCTACATTATATTTAACCTTAAAGTTGTGACGCGTTTCGCTAACACAGTAGCTTTTTCAAACGAATGGAGGTAGATTTTGCGGATTATCTGAGGGTTTATCTGCTTGATTTTGAATCACCCCATAGAGAAAATCTAGTGATATTAGATCTGGAGATCTTGGGACCCCTCTATTAGTCCTCGTCTACCAATCTAAATCCCTGGAAAACACGTACTGGTTTAAAAACTTGCTAACAAGACGTGCGAATTGAGGGGGTACACAATCTTATTGTCACCACATACCTACTATTATATGGTAAGTTAGGATTGTTGGCGTTTAGAAACATATTGGCAAGGGCTGGTATAACTTTGCAGAAATTGCAGACAACAATCCCCTTCAGTTATCCAGTGACTATCCTCTATCCACTCTAGTATTTGCAAATTTGACGATTGACTGAGTTGAGTTCTTGATGTCACTAAATTTCGTAAATGGTACTCTTGTTATTTCAGAATACGTAAAACCGACCGTTGAGATATGCCCGAATCTGCTGCAATTTGGTGTGAAGTGGATGTGGATTATTCTCAACATTTAATACAAGTTTCACGTTGTCTGATATCTCAGCCTCAGGAAGTCCAGCATTTTGAATTTCTTCAACATCAGTTGCCCTGAATTTTACTGACTGTCTGGATACTTTGCATTAAACAAATATTTGTTGCTGAGCTCTTGTTATATCTCCACATAATATACATTCGGCAACCAGAGACCCGAAACGTTAAAATATAAAAATTGACAAAAAGAATACTGGATACATCCACATTTCAATCAAAAAATTAACAATCACATCACACGTAAAAACTGGTGTTTGCAATTTATTTACCAAATCGTTAAAATTTACTGGGAATTTTAAAAACTAATTTGTTTGTGAAATAAGGAATTTGTTCCATAATTCAGCCGCGCTCTGTATATTATGCTTATGAGTACCACTAGTACCTACATGAATAATTGCCAAGTAGTCCAGTAACTGAACACCTGGAAATATCGAAAGCTCCTGAAAAGTCGCTGAAGACTTCAATTTGTAGGTCACGGCAGGTGTTTTTGAACAAGAAAAAACTTAACGCGATTGAGTTTACGGAAGGGGGGAAATAGCCCCCTAAACCCTGGAAAACAGGTTTCTCGCTAATATCTGGCTAAATATGTGAATTAAAGAATTTTTCTATGAATAAAAAATGAAGATCGTCTTATTATCTACAAAAATAGTTCCCATCATTTATTTCGAAAATTCGATAGTTATCGAGATAATGAGACCTAAAAGTCTCCTAATTTCAGCTGCTGCTCTGCCTGTAGGAATTATGCTGTCTATCCATTAACTTGTAAGCGGGCGGACGAATTGTTCCATAACTCGGCAAAAAATTGACATTTTCCGATGATTCAAAGATCATCACAATGGGAAGACCCGTAGCTATCATTCCATGTTACTTGCAGCTCGTTCGTACTCGACAAAAATATTTAAAAAAGCTGTCAAAGTTTTTTCACAAGATTTTGAGACTATTTCATTAATTTGTTTATAATTTTTGGAAGAATAGTCTTTTACCCTAATTTTTTTTAATAATGGAACCTTAGGAGGTCTCGAATGATCTCAAGGATTTTTTTTATATTTTTCTTGCGTTTTGATTAAAAACTGATTTGTTTATTTACATTTTTCTGTTCTGTACAATCTGTGGAATAAGCGCGATTTAAAAAATTATCATCCTATATATTGCTTTTCAATACACATCATTTTAAAGCTAAGAATGTCTAGATGTAGTTTTTGATTTTCAGTAGAATCCAATCATTTTCTAGAAATCAGGGAAATTGATGTCACCGGTAAAAACCGAACTTTTTTTTGAAATAAACAAATCAATTTTTTATCAAAACGCAAGAAAGATATTTAAAAAAACTTCTGAGATAATTCAAGACCTCCGTTGGTTCCATTAGAAAAAAAATTAGGGTAAAAGACTATTTTTTCAAAAAATATGAACAAATTAATGAAATAGTCTCAAAATCTTGTGGAAAAAACTTTGACCGCTTTTTAAAATATTTTTGTCCAGTATGAACGAGCTGCAAGTCACATGGAATGATAGCTACGGGTCTTCCCATTGTGATGAACTTTCAATCATCGCAAAATGTTCATTTTTTGCCGAGTTATGGAACAATTCGTCCGCCCGCTTACAAGTTAATGCATAGACAGCAGAATTCCTACAGGCAGAGCAGCAGCTGAAATGAGGATACTTTTAGGTCTCATTATCTCGATAACTATCTATCGAGTTTTCGCAAAAAAATGATAAAGACCACTTTTGTAGGTAATGAGACGATCTTCATTTTTTATTTAAAGAAAAATTCTCTAATTTGCATATTGAGCGCCAGATATTATCCTAAGTAGTTCCTGTCTTCAAACCCAAATCGCTTGACAGATTTCAGCAAATGAGGCGTCATTAAATTCGTTTTAATTTTGTGACTGTCATCGGATATAAAATTAATGGTAGCCTCCTAGAAAAATAAGTAATAAAGAAGTAGAAAAAATGTGCATTAAAAATAATAAATTTCCCTTTGTTAACGTAACCACGTCGACTATGCAATAATTGCACGTTTCCTCGAGGCTGTTTATGCACTGACTTCAATTAGGGAAAGTGCTTTCTCATAATATAAGGTAGTTATTTTTAAAAGCTGAGATCTGCAAAATAATATAACCTTTCAAGATTTGCCAACATCACGTTTTCCTATTGTAGCAATGACATATAGATGACTTACAGGTAAAAGTGCAAATACATTATTATTATTATTAGTTGCTGTGTTATTTCCAATAAAAAAATGCCAGTGATCGTGATATTTTAAAATTTTAAACAAGGTATTTGAAATTTCATTTTAGAACCTCAGCATACACGTTTTCTTTTTATCTAATACGGAAGATTGATAAATTAAATCTGCATAATTTTGATGATTTCATTGCCTTATTAAATACTCCTTCCTTGGCGGATTTCAGGCAAATTTCGAATTATTTTATTGGCGTACTCAAAATTCGTTCATTTATTATAAACGAATAGCTTGGGTTTTACACAAATATTGTTTTCGCTCTTTTATTGTTTATTTTCATTGTGATTTTGCCGCATGAACTGTGTATTTATTTATAGACTCTGTTCCGGATTTCTTGCTATATTGATTTGTATCAATTTGAAGCAATAAAGATATTATTATTATTATTATTATTATTAAGTGTGTCCCACAGATTGACGAATTGCAAAATGTTTCATACTTATATTTATACTATCCCATATAATAACACTTGGACTCTTGGAATCTTTGATCCTTCAACAGACTAGATCAGGGATCGCCAAATGGCGGACCGCGGTCCGCATCCGGACCGCTGACCCATTTTGTGCGGACCCGCAAGAACACAGTAACTTACACTAAAGACTACTTCCGATATACAAAATTTTGATTTCCTACCACTGTATTATTCATCAAACTGTGCTTTGCTGCAAACTCAATCATAATTTTGAGCGTATTATGCAAGAAGTGATAAAAATAGTAAACTTTCTTCGTGGTAAATCATCATTACAACATCGTGAATTGAAATCATTTCTTGAAGAAGTTGATGCACAATATGACGATCTACTGTTGCATAATAACGTCAGATGGTTAAGTAAAGGCTGCGTTTCAGAAAGATTCTTCAGCATTTTAGAACACTTGAAGATATATCTTTTTAACAGTGATCAGACTTCAGCAAACGCTTACTTAAGTTTTCTAAACGAAAAAGAAAATGTTGCTGTCATTGCTTTCTTAACGGATACTTTTAAACATATCAATGACCTGAACCTTAAACTTCAAGGCAAGGGAAAGCTGGTATGCGAGCACATGTCAGATGTCAAAAGATTTTCTCGAAAACTTGATCTCTTTATTAATGATCTGGGAAATGAATGCTTACACTTCCCCAATTTAAATAAAATAATCAGCAGTGACAACGAGACTGACGTCGGCAAAATCAAGACGTTCATTACGGATCTTGAATCGGAATTTCAAAAAAGGTTCGCAGATTTTGAGAAAATTGATAATGTTGTAGAAATTCTCAGCAGCATTTACTCTCTGCATCCTGATGGTGAATGGAGCAATGAAGCTGCAATTGTTTTCGGAAGTGATAAAGCTACTCTGCAGATGGAAATGATCGATTTCCAAGAAAACACAGTTTCAAAACACAAACAATCGGAAGTTTCCCAGTTCTGGATAAAATTTGTGTGTGGTAATAAATATCCAGAATTACAAAAATTAGCTTTGAAACTTCTTACTTTGTTCGGATCGACATATATTTGTGAATCAGCATTTTCGAAGATGAAGTTCATTAAGAATAAATTTCGATCTCGACTTACTACTGAACATCTCCAGGATTTAATGTCAATAGCTTGCACCAATTTTACTCCAAACTTCAGACAGATAATTCGCAACAAAAAATGTCATTTTTCGCATTGATACCTATGTAACAAAATACCTTTGTTATTTCCTTAATTACATTTGTTTAATACATTTTTTTTCTTATAAATAAAATGTGCGGACCACGATGGTCATTTCATTTCTTAAAACGGACCCCGAGCGAAACTAATTGGAGACCACTGGACTAGATGCACAACCCGCATTTTGTTTGTAACTATCTATGTGCGTATTTTGGGGTGATATTCACTGAGACCTAAACATCTATTGTTCCCCTTTACTTCTACTAATTTTCCTTTAGTCATATTTTCCGGAGGAATTTTAGGATATCTGCAGGCTTCAACTTAGGTAAATGTTCCTCTTCTATATCCAGTAATCTCCCAGGTGCTCTGCCCTAGGATTCTGAATTGCATTACAATCAATTCGAAAGTATGTGGATGGAGGTTTCTTCTTCCATGCCACAAAATCTACATTCTTCTTAGGCGACATTGTCCCTTTAAAATGCCCCTTGAAACTCCTAGCGTAGTTTTACTTTGACTTATGCATTCATTTGATCTCAACAGGTTGTAGTCACCCAGAAAAATCTTTGATTGTATATCCCCAAAATGGTCAGATCCCCCTTATTTCGCCTTATTGCATTCCAAGACGAAGATAGTTACACACATGGGCTGTTAGACCAATGATAGCCCATGGATCAATGATGGACAAAGACAGTGCAGGTGAGGGCTACAAGAATATCGAGTAGCACTTGAAGGCTTGCTGGCGTGTGTATTAAGGGAGCCATAAAAACCACTCTCACAAGTAAAAAATAATAAGAAACATGGGGCGCATGCGGCACGGCTACTTTCTACATTTTTATAAAGCTGTTTTTCACCATTTACTTCGTTTTAAAAACGTGGTACATTGAAAAATCTTTTTCATCATATTTATCGACTTTTGATGACATATTACATTAAATTCTTCATACAGTAACACTGAGGTAACGTATCAATTTTGTAGTAGCAAAAAAATATGTTATAACATCAGTACATGCAACAGATTTTTGCATGTCTTTTGATATTACGTTATTTCTTTGATTTATAATAATTATTATATATGTACGATTTCACTTTCATACCTCTATAAAAAATGTTGCAAACAAGATATTAAACACGCAATAAAAGTGTTGTCAAAAAAGCTTAAAAATTGTCTAGTTAATCAAATTTCGAATTTCTTAATGGTGGGAAAATATAGTGCGTATATTATACCGCTGAAACACGTTTCAAAATGAGTTCTGTACTCCAGTTTTTAATATAGGTATTAAATACATGTTTCAAAAAATTTGGACGATAAGTAATGTTTTATCGACTTTATTTACAGTTTCCTGCAAATAAATTGTAGTAGGTAATCTAAGTAATTTTTTATTTATATTATTTTAAGTTAGGTACAACTTATTCATTTATAAATAGATATAGAAATATGTTCTTCATTCTATATTTTAATTTTAATCTGTATAGTTTGACAAACTTATTTGAAGCTGTGAAATGAATGCGGCCAAATACCGCGTTCAATTATGAAAAAGCTGAAGTGCTAAGTATGTACTGATAATAACCAGAAAATTGACTTTTGTTTATCAATAATATATCAATAATGATTTAACTTTAGTTTTCCAATGTACTTGTTTCATTGGATTTTGTCTATTAACATTATTTCTCCACTTTCTGAATATGAAAAGGTGAACACTTATGAGTTTCCTTCAAGCCTGCAGCGTTGATCTAAACCCGTTATTACCGTGTACTCCGAACGATTTCAATTGGTGAATATTTATCCAACGGCCCGCTGTTATGCAACCACCTGACTTACGCCTGCGTGTGTTCTTCCCTCTCACTTCGACTATTGACTGATATTAATTAGAAGAAGAAATGAATATGATGATCATTAGGGTATGTTTTGTGGTGATTTTGAATTATTTCGTATCAGTAGAGGAAAATCACCAAATATGGAATACCATTTTGTTTTTGGAATATAAAAAAAACTTCATATAAATTAAATCAGTTTAATGTTTTCACTAATCAGTCATACATTTATATGTAGTAAATAACAGCCTTTAATCAAATATATTAGTTATCAAATTAAAATCTAACACAAAAAACGAAATCACAAGTGAGTAACCAAATATGGAATAGGTATCCATATATGGAATATAAACATAAATCGACACAATAACAAAAATGGAGATTAAATATTTTTCAAAGTCACAATATTTTAATGACAAAAGATCACAAAATGGTGAAATAAACATAATACCGATATACTAAATAGTATAACACTTACGTAAATAAACATAACAGCTGGTGATACTCGTTTATTACTTACCTTTAAAATTTTCTGCACGACAACAAAACAAAACACGCCTGCCACACGTGAAGCATTCGCGCAACTGACTCGATGGTGTGGGTGCGACAGTTTTAGTAGACCGAATGAAACAGAGGATGGTCGAGTGTTGCGTTTCATACTTATAGTCATAGAGAAATGAAGGCATTCCATATTAGGATACTATTCCATATTTGGTGACTGTCCTCTATTAAATTCAAGTATGATTTTTAACTTTACTTATTTTTGACAAATAACTTTGTTTTTAAAAATACCTCACCTCTAATTACTTTTAAAGCAAAACATAAATCAGTTCTTTATACATCATCATAAAATGTTTTAATATTTTTATAAAATACCGTAAGCCATTGGTACGTTATGGTCACTTTTTATAACAAAATTTCTACCTTAACTAGAAGTATGAAAGTCTACAAGGGCTTTGATAATAGCCAAAGATTTTTTCTGGTGACACAATAACTTTTCTCAGCCTTTCCTATGGTTCCACCAAAGTAGGCAATCACTTTTTCTTCGCCTTCTTGTTCTTGTGATAGCTCGACGCCTATGCCGTGTTGGGATGCATCACAATCAAAAATAAATATTCTTCTTCCGCTGGTAGGCTGAAATTGGTGATGTGGTTAATCGTATCCTCAATTCTACGAAAGCATTTTAACAATCCGACGTTCACGTTAGTCACAGAGTACACCATCTAACAAGAGACGAAAGCTTTGTCGGTTCCTTTGAAGTTGGACTTAAACGGAAATACGTCGAGACTGACAGATATACTACTTGATACCACAGAGTACACCATCTTACTAAGGCAGTGACAACCAAACCACAGAGTACTGAGTAACTGACGGGAACGAACAAACGGAAGTGTCGACCATGTGTCGACTTGACATTGACATATATACTAATTAATTCACGCATGTGCACACAAAATTGCGATCACGAAAACGGCTTTCATTCGCCTCTTGTTAGATGGTGTACTCTGTGGTTTAGTCAAGTCGATGAAGAGGCTTAGCAACTCTTATTCTTATTCCCTTTTTGTTTCTTGGTTAAGGCCAGTTTTCAATAGCTACAATCACTCCGGATCGGTTTCAATTCATTCTAAGGGAACGATATGTTCCATAATATGGGCCTCTGTTTGAAACCGTGAACATTTCCTGTGATTCAGTTTTAAATTTGCACTTCTTAACCTGTCAAATTCTTCTTTAACATTTTTCAAATGCTCATCAAACGTTTTCCACGTTAATCCTCTTAAAACCATCTCCATCAGGCGTACAAATGTGACCGGAACATTAAAGATTCAGAATGGGAGGACCTGGAGTAGAAACATTTGTTTTGTCCCGATGATCCAGGTGTACTTCTACTTATCAGCATCCAATCTTCAAGTCTAGGGTGGAAAACCATTTCTCACCTGAGTGTCCAGTCCAGTCCAGATTTGAAGGAGTATATACGTGGATTTTCGAGTGAGTCAGGAGTAGTTCAGTATACAGTGAATCGGTAAACAGTTTCAGTATACAGTGAGTGAACAGAAGTGAATATAAATAGTGTTGAAGATAAATTAGGACAATTATTATACCGAGTGTAAATAAATTAGTAGACATTAAGTAGTGTGTATATAAATTAAGTTTATCATAGTGTTAGTGTTTCTTTAATAAATCGATATTAATTAGCCATAGTGAGTGTATAATTTTATCCCACGTTAAAAACTGTTTAAATAAACAAGAAAAACATTACATAACCAACACTTTGTCGTTTGAAAAATGCAATAGTTTTTGGCAATTTTGCTACGTCCGCATTTTCTTCAATTGCTAAGGTAATATCAGCCATCATTTTTTTTACCTTAACACTCTCTTTTTCGTTTACTTTTTGACTTCTTACCATTCTTATTATTCTCCTAATCTAACTTAAAATCCCTATTATTTATAATCCTACAACTATTTACAAAACTTTTTAAAAGTTCAAATTTCTTTTTTTCTACATCAATCTTGGGACATCTTGTACAGACTGTAATATTTACGGTAGGTAAAAGTAAGAAATAAACAATAAGCAAGGTCGACTATCATCATAAATTTTATCTATATTTGGAATTGTAATGCATTCAATAATTTATTTAAAGGCCAACTGCAATTTTTTTCCGGATATTTCGGTGTGTACAATCTGATATAAATGACCCAAATAATTGACCAGAATTTAAAAAAAAAACTTATACAGTGTGTTGAAAATGTAGGAGGCAACGTGTGTGATTGAAATGATTTAAGTTGTTTATTTTGGGACTAAATTCAAATCATGTATAAAATAGTATTTTACGTACGACCCCCCCTGTAATTATTCAATAACGCTCAGGGGGTCTATTCACTAACAGTGAGAGCTCCTACGAGAGTACACACTTATAAAGTGCGCATGCGAGCTCTCTCGAAATTGCAAATTATGATATAGCCCGCATGCGCACTTTATAAATGTGTACTCTCGTAGGAGCTCTCACTGTTAGTGAATAGACCCCCAGCTGTAAAGTAAATCGCACGGCTTCACTGACAACATCTTAGCAACTGTCGATAGACGTCGCCATTTTATTCAAAATTTAGTATTTGAAAACATTCGATATTGCCACGTTAAACTATGAAAAGCACAAAAGGCAAGTATGTATTGATTATAATTGAAATATGGACTTTTGATTATCAACAATATATTAATAATGATTAAACGTAATTAGAGTAATAGAGATGGAGATGAAAGTTTACCTAGCACCTTTAATAATGTAACTGTTGTTTCTTATGCTTCAACAAGCAAAGGAAGCGATTTATGATTTGTGTTTAACAGCTGTACTGTTAGTATAAACAATTATTATAATAACTAATATTATGGAATTGAATGTTATAAAATTATTAAAAATATCTATTGTTGATGTTGTTCGAGTATTATTAATAATAAGATTATAAATACAAGTACAAGTAGGTCGTAGGTAAAGTATAGTACGTAACTCGTGTTGTAAAGCATTTTACGCACTCACGGAATTACGCACTCGCCGCTAGGAAGCATCGTGCGTAAAATGCTTCTTACCACACACGTTACGTAATATACTATTACGTAACAAGAGTTGTAGGTGACCCATTACGAACTTTTCGATTTTTTTCGGATGCCCTTATGATATTAAGTTTTGAGAAAAAAATATAGGATACCAAAAGTTATTATTATACATTTGATACATCTAAGTTACAACAACTTTTTTTCTTCTAGGGCTTACTTTCTGCCAACTCAATATGTTGGTGGAATAATGGTTTAAATGGAGCCACCAAAAATTTAGTTTATTACGGATACGTGAATCCTGGTGCGCTACTCGTAGCTGCCGAACCATGTGCCTTGGAAATTTTACGAAACGCTTGGTCCAGAAGAGTCCTCCAACCACCTCCAGGATACCAAATAGTAGCTTTAGGTAAGTTCCGTAACATGTCATATCAAAATTTAAAGTTTTCGGTATTTGAAAAAGTAATAGAAATCTGATAATTACCAATAAAAAAGAAGAAGGTGCTTCTGGAAGTTAGCTTAAGAAGAAAATGGAAAGTAGACGACTCTGTTGTCGTAGGGGTAGGGAAGCCGATATCTTAAATAAAGATATCAAGAGTGGATGCGGCAACTTCAAGGCTCTCGAGTACCATTTGAGTTTAGGGCTCCTTGGACTGAAAAAGTTACCAAAAAACAACTGGCAGAAGCAAATTAATCGTAATAGGAATGCCAGAGATTGAATGGATTGAATAAAATGAAGGAGTCGTAGCCCCAAAAGCATTTTGGTGGTTGATATTACTAGAAAAAATCAATAATAAGACCCATGTTAACGTATGGAGCAATTGTATGGGGACCGAAGGTTCTACAAGCAACGGCCATCCAAAAATTATATCAAATACAGCGAATGGCTTGTTTAAACATCACAGGAGCCATGAGAACAACACCAACCGCGGCAATGGAACTAATTACTGGTCTGACCCCTCTGGACCTGTACGTCAAGGTGGCGTTAATGGCCATGGTACGATTGCGCACGGCTGATGTAAACCCCGAAGTAGCAGTGAGCCAATTGAGGCTAGGACTATGACAAGAAGCGCTTACTGCGCTACCTCTACTGCAGGCAGCCAATGATTCAATTGAACCCAGGTTTGTGTTTAATAAACTCTACAAAATACAAATAAAACAGAACACAGAGCCAGATGCTGCAAAGGATGCAGTCTTGCCAGGATCACCATGGGCGACCCTGGGAAGCGGCGTCAAAGAAATATTTGGTGATGACCAGGAAAAACCTACGTTTTTCTGACTGGCCACTGTCAACTGAGGAAACACCTCCATACTATGGGGCTAGTGGACACATCCCTATGCAGGATGAGTGAACAGGAAAATGAAACTGGAAAATGAAACTTGCAATCAATATGGCTTTAAAGAAGGTACATCTACGCAGGATGCAATTTGTGCTCTAACCTCTAAATTATATAAATATATAGACCAAACCAAACCAGCTTTATGTGTATTTCTTGATCTAGCTAAAGCTTTTGATTCTGTGGATCACACAAATCTTTTGGAAACTTTGGAGGATCTAGGATTCAGAGGAAATACCTACAACTTAATAAAAAGCTATCTAACTGACCGTTATCAATATGTTAAAATCAACAACTCTATTAGTAAAAAGAAATTAGTAGAATTTGGAGTTCCGCAAGGGACAGTGTTAGGACCAATTTTATTTATAATATATTTAAACAATTTACTGGCATTTCAATCTAGTGGTGAGATGATCTCCTTTGCTGATGATACTGCAATAGTGTATAGTGCAGATACTTGGATGCAACTAAAAGAAAAAGCAGAAAGTGATCTTGTAAAAATTTTTGATTGCTTTAAACAAAAAAAGTTATCCATAAACTACGATAAAACTTGTTACGTACCTTTTACATGTCTAGCTTCTTTTTTACCTCCGTATAACTTTTTAACTATACAAGGTCACAATGAAAATATTGTATTGCATTCATCAGATAACATTAAATATTTGGGAGTAACAATTGACAGTCATTTACGATGGAATTTTCATAGTAATCAAATACAAAAAACACTACGCAGTATGTTGTTTAAATTTAAAAACTTAGCGAATATTTTAGACACTCATCAGTTGAGAAAACTATACTTTGCGCTCATAGAATCTCGTCTGAGATATGGGATATTGGCTTGGGGAGGTATTGCAAATACTCACCTTAAGAAAGTAGAAGTCCTACAAAAACAGTTTTTAAAAATAGCTTTTAAAAAACCAAGATTGTTTCCATCTGATGTATTATATAAAGATAATAAAGTAATGGATATGCGGCAGCTTTATTTTTTTAACATTGCAGTACAGCAATTCAAGAGAAGGGGATTTCTAGTTTATGTAGATCATGCACATAATACCAGATACAAAAAAGAGAAATCCCTAGAAACAGTATTTACTCTAAAAACTACTACAATGCGATCTCTTGAATACTTGGCCAATAGAGTGTACAACTACCTCCCAAACGAAATAAAGGAGGTAAAAAGTGTTTTTTTCTTTTAAAAAGAAAGTTAAAAATTATCTTTGGTTAAAAGAAAGATCTGCAATTAAAGATCTAATTGAACCTAATAGGAGTTGAAAATATTGTAATGTAATATTATTAAATATATTTATTTTGGTCCTAGTTTAGTTTTAGTCTTTTTATTTAATGTTTTTAATTCATAATCTCTAAAATTTTAACATATTCAAATTATATCTGTCACTTTTCTTACCTGTTTTGTTTTTTTAACACTATCTGTTTTACTCATTGTATGTACTTACTGTTGCGAACACCGAGCTAACCATGCCTTAGTTTCCCCACACTCAGGCATTGCCTTAGTGGGTGAATCGGTTTGTTTGTCAGCCAGATATCAAATTAGTCTCATAAAATTATTTTATTTTGTCTTTGTAATCTTGTTTCTATAATTATTTTGTAATTTTTTTTGATGATGAATAAACTTATTATTATTATTATTATTATTATGTCTTACGCGAGTGTCCGGAGCTTTCGTCAATAAGAGAGTGTGTGTTCGGTGAGTCTTGGCCTACACCTGCCGATATAAAGGAGATGTCTCCTATAGTGACCTGTCCTCCTTCCTGGGAAGGACAGAATGGACGATGACCTAGGAGGACAACTCCTCGGGAGGATGTACAATGGGTCACATGTGGCCTAAGTGCTGTGAGTCTACACTCACCCTTCCTACTCTACAGATACAGACAGAGCCTTCCTTAAATAACTTCGGTTTTTCCACATAACTAGGATTACATAAACGTTATTTTTTTTGTAGAAGATATAGAAGAATCAACGATAGCTCCCGTGCTGCAAACTCAATGGACGCCTCTACCAGAAGCAGTCTGCTCAGTTGTCTTAAGGCTATCAAGTCAAGGAAGACCTGCTGGTCTAGAAACAATCCGAGAATCTTTAATACTCGCATTTCCTCATGTATCACCTCCCAGTGAACAAGCTCTTTACGATACCTTGGTACAACTCACGAAAGAGAAGAAACTCTACAATACTTCAAGTGGTTATTACATCGTAACTCCAGAGTAAGTTTACTTTAAATATAAACAGAAAACCAACTATAACAATTTGTTATTGAATGTTTTAGAAGGAGGAGATCAAGAAGCCAATCAAGAGGAAGAAAAAGAGAAGATGTTGGAATTGATTCGTTGGCCAACAAAACAATGCTCATGTCGACGGAAGAAGCTGTGGTTATGGTTCATGGTGATATGGCTACTATTAGAGACGGCAACGTTACCCACCAATGTATACAAACTAATCTAGCTGATGTTATTTGTGGAGGTAAGTTGAATCAAGTTGAGAGTGGGAAAATGAATTCGGTACTTTTGGTGACGTTACCATCCACAGTTGTCAAACAGAAGGTTGGTTAACGAGTTTTCTGCTTCTTAAACCTTCATAACATGTTGACAAAATGTTATAAGAACCAAGCCCTCTCAGCTAACTTTTTATTTTGCAATGTTTGTCGATACTGTAACGGACTGCTTCAGAGCAAAGCACGTCGTTGCTTTATTTTACTCTGTTCTCCTTCGAGAAATTTTTTACTTATTCGTTACCTATGACAGCTATACAGAGTTTCATTCCCATACTAGCTCTCATAGCAAACTTTCGAAAAGGTACAAGACTAATACTAAAACTCACTAACTGAATAACCTTTTCTCTGTTCACATACAAACTATTTTCTCTACCAATAGGTTTATTGTAGTACCTACGATTTACAGTTAGTCCAAATTAACTAAATAGCATTAAAATCGCAGTAATAGGGTGGTAACCTCTATACTTCGCGTTCATGGTCTCTTATTATTTCATCTATAACATAAACATATTATTTTAGATGTATCTTTACTACAATAATTCTGGTTTTGTCACTTTTGGATCAAAATAAGTCTCAATTTCTTCCAGCCAGTCGTATGTTGATGACGGTTTGTTCAAAATTTCCATTTAGTAAATTTCATTAGTAAAATTCATTGCTCCATGACCATGATAATGATATCGTTAAAATCACTAAGCAATTGTCTTAGCATATTTCTGAATTCTACCATGTAGTTTTTGCTGCTTTGTATCCTCAGTTTCATCTATTGAAAAACTCAAGTATTTCATTGTATAATGCTTAGATGCACAGAGCGAATAAACGCCTTACAACATTCTATATAAATTGTACTTGTGAAGTGTATATTGCATAATACGTTTCTTTTTTCTATTTTTAGGAAATGCAAGCGACAAAATTCTTTACGCTCGAAATAAACGACGATCTTCTTCGTTTCCTTCTCCCAGAAGTCCAGACAGAAGAGGATCCTTTCGACTTTGGAATTCAAGTAGAAGACTTCGTCGGTCAGCTTCTACAAGAACAATCGCTAAGCATTATGTAGATACAAGCAGCAGTACCGAATATCCTAATAGCGGGGAATCTACACCTACTCCTAGTAAGATATTTTGTCCTTCGTGTCATTATCATTCTACTATTTATGCATATTATATGCTAATTGATCAATTTCCTATTCTCTTAATCCTTGAATTTTATTTATTTTCAGAAAAAGTGTCGCTGCTTTCAAGACTGTTTAGAAGATCAAAACGTTCTCAATGTCAGATAGGAACGTTCGGAGCTCAGTTTCCTCCAACAGAATGGTTTAATTCTAAAGCAGTTCATCTACATAACGTAGGAACACAAACAGCTACGCCGGATAAGGTGAGATTTTTTTATGTGATAACGTTTGTCTTTGAGAAATTTTTGTTTGGGCTACAGCTTATGGGCTAGTAGCGTAACCAATGTTGCTTAACTGACACCTTTACTCAAATGTGTTACCGATAATATGTAGTGAATAAGATCAGCCCTACCATTACCCTACCACTACCACTACCCCAAAATTTTACACTATCTTACGTGCGTTTCGATAACCAAGTTATTCAGGGATTGAAAACTTACTTTGTGGTGGTGTATAGTATGGGTGCATTCTTAATCAATCGACTGGCCAAGTGGCACTTTGGCACGCAAGCTAAGCAAAACTATTTCAGTGTGATAGTTCACAACGCAATTTGGCATCAGAGTTGAAGTTGAAGTCGTCGAAATTTCTTGCAAGCTACAAACTTTCAGTTCGACTTGCACTTCGTGCCGTCATTAATTTTTGTTATTCTGTATCTGTATCTGTAAGAATTTGAAGGGTGGGTGACCCCCACAGCACTTAGGCCATAATTGGCCCATTGTGCATCCTTCTGAGGTTCAGACTTCCTTCTAGCTCGTCATCCAGTCTACTTGTTTGAAGTAGGCGATAACGTCGCCGGAAGTAAGCTCCCTCATGCTGGCTTGTGTTAGCCTGTACTCGCCGAATACAGAAAACCCAAATTGAGAGAGTGTCGGACATTCACAAAGGATGTGTTCGACAGTCTCATCTTCCTGTTCACATCCCCTACAGAGTGAAGTGTCAGACAGACCCAGTCTGTAGAGGTGTTTTCGTAGTTGGCAGTGACCGGTCAGAATACCCGTGGCTGTCCGAAGGTTCTGTCTGTTAATAGTCACGTATTTTTCGGCTACTTTGCTGTCCGGATACTGCAGCAGTTCCTTGGCAAGCCTGCAACCTTCTGCATCGTCCCATCTACCCTTAAACTTATCAAGGGAGTGTTCCTTTATTAGGTCAATCATAGCCGACGCCGACAGACCAATGAAAGTGCCAGGTCCCAAGAGTTTTTGGGAGGCTGCTTTCCTGGCTAGTGAGTCGGCAATGTGGTTACCTTTCGATTTACTGTGGCCCTTGATCCAGCCTAAAGTGACTTCGTTGTTGCTACAGGCTTCGATCAGGGACAGTACTCCAGTACTGGGCCTGATGTGATACGTGTTATGTTCAGGGCTAGTAGTGCTTGTCTACTATCCGTAAGGATGTGAATTTTATTACCTGTGGTGTTTCTTTTGGTAATCTCTTTTGCGGCGATGTAGAAAGCAGTGAGCTCTGTTTGAGCAACGCTGACATTACACCCCATCGCCCACTTGATGTTTAGATTCTGAGATCTGCAGTAAATTCCAGTGCGCCTTCTTCTGATGTGTCTTGTGTATTATATTTAATGATTACCTTGTAGGGCCTGTGGAAGGCATATTGTGGTGAGATTGCGTCCGTATTTGCCTGCAGCAGTGGGACCTCATTGAGTGCCTCACGCCAAAGGTTACGTCTCAATCTACCATATCCTACGTCAGGTTGTATACAGGTAGAGCGTAAGCGTGTCATGGTCATCAAAATAACCTCCTTGATGTGTATATCAAGGGGAGTGAGACCAAGGATCACCTCCATCGCTCTGGTTGGTGTGGTTCTCATGCCCCCTGTTGTATTGAGGCATGCTGTTCTCTGAATTTGATCCAGCTTACGGACGACTGTCAGCTGGTTTGCTTTAACTCCCCAGGCAATCGCGCCGTACGTTAGCATAGGTCTGATGATGGCAGTGTAGATCCAGGCAGTAACCCTGGGTGAGATTCCCCAAGTACGGCCGATGGTTCTGCGACACTGTTCATAAGAAATGTATGCTTTTTTACTCTGGTTTCTAAATGAGAGTTCCATGTTAACTTACTATCAAATGTGACACCTAGATATTTCACCTCTGATGAGAAATTAAGTTCGGTATTTAGGAGATTTGGCACTTGATGTTTTGCGAGCTTCCTTTTTGCAAGCTTTTTTTATTATTTTTTGATATATTTAACATCTGTCTGATAGTCTGATAAATAAATCCAAATCCAAATTGAATATTATAACCTCAGACTGAACTAAATACAGACAGAATCATGCTTCGACCATAGGTTGAAAGAATCCTGACAATTATTTAGGTACGAACGCGCTTGAGTTAAAGTCGACTTTGAAGTTATTGTGAATGGCAAATTTCGTGCCGACTCGCGTGCCAAAGTGCCACTTGGCCAGCGAATTGATTACGAATGTAGCTTATTGCCAACGGTTCCAGAAATTCCAACTTAGAAGTAAAGTAAGGTTGAATTCTTCTGTTTTACTTTATATACCATTCCAGAATGACGCTACTGACAGGATATTCGCTGGAGGGCAAACAATCTATTTAGTTTTCATTGTTTACAGGTAAATAACGGATAATCATAAGACTAATGAACAATTAGTTTGTGCAGGAATCTAAAATGTCATCGTTTTGTAGCTGTTGGGAAAAATAGTATCTATCAGCACATAATTTGGTGGTTCGCCGTCCTGTTGAAACCATATTAAATTACTGGGCGTGTGTAGATTATTATTATCTGGATATAACGCGGCAATATCTGGAATGATATTATACTGTATCATTTCTACATATTTTTCAGCAGTCAACGTTCAATAAAAGATGGTTCCATTTTTTTGCCAATAATTTCTGTCCAAAAAATAACTTTTTTACGATAGGTACTGACTATGGGCCTTTCTCATCTAATGAGGACAGTTCTGCCTATTGACAGTACCATTTAAATAAAATTGCTTCATATGAAAATACTACATGCTCTACAAATTGTGGATCATTATTAGGTACATCACTTCACAAACTTTCATGCTTTGATCAAAATCATAATCGTTGAGTTCATGAACTAAAGTAACTTTTTTTTTTCCTGAAAAGTTTGGAGAAAATCCAACTGCTCGTCACCACCAATTGCAGAACGACCTTTATAATAATTATCCCTCACGTTAGCAAATTCTCTAAATTTGTTTTATATTTCTTCTTTTCCACTTGAATGTAACATTATTGGGAAATTCAACAACTTGGTAATTTATTGTTACTTCAAGCTACTACTGGATTTTTGTTCTCAGATTCAATAAATTGACTTATTTGATTTCAGGAAAATGGAATAAATATCGCAGCATACCTAGAAACCTGCGACTTAGGCTCTTCCAGATCAGCTACATTACCAAGAAACCACCGCCGACAACTATCCACAGATTTAACCTGCACCACACCATTGACGGGATCAAGGGAAAACTCCCCAATCTCTAGATACATCAACTCGTCTTACGCCAGCAGCACTTTACCAAGAAAACATGCTTATAGAAGCCGGGAAAGCTCCAGAAAAGCAAGTAGAAGCAGCTTGGGTAAACCACCAAATAGCCAAGATAATAAAAATGAAAAGCCACCAGAGTTTAGTGAACCCGCCGTAGGCAATGAAAGACTTTGTTCGCCTTCCCTAGATTCTACCACGACCAGTTGTAGATCTGCAACGAATTTAAGCTTAGAAGACAGTTCCATCACTGATTCTCCACTTAAAAATTTATCCAGTATAGATAACAGCGGACCTAGCAGTATAGAGTCTCATAAAAGCAGCAAAACTGGGAGTTCCCTAACCAGCGGACCTTCCAGTCTGGAATCTCACAAAACTGTTATAAATAAAAGCTTAATAGATTCCAGAAATAATAGAAAATATAAAAAAGACAGTCCCAAAACGACTGTTATATCTCCTCCACAAAAATCGATGCCTCACAGCAACTCCTTCACTCTACAAGTCACCACGAATCAAAGTGGAACTTCTTTCAACGGAACTCCAGGTGCAAATACGAAAATATTCGTACAAAACTCACCGGTACGATCAGTTATTACTTTTGAGAACGGGCAAGTAGAAAATAATCCTAATGTTGTCATAATTAACAACGAAAAAGAAGATTTGTTGAAAACCCCGAAGGAAACGACTGAAATCAAACCTATGAAAAATACGAATCAACAAAGTTTCAACAACTCACGCGATACAATCACTAACGAGGCTATGAATAATAGTAGAAAACTATCTCTACAACTTCCTTCGAAAGACGGTTTAAATTACCATAATGTTATTAAGAATGTTTCCTATAACGGTAATTCTAACCCAGATTCTCCCATTGCCAATACGTTTAGAGAATTTTCTAAGAATTCTTTTACCAGTACTCCACCTAGTCCTACCAAAAGCTTCGAAGGTATTCCGATGTTTACTCCTACAAAATACCAGAAAAACGAAGTGGGATCTAAAACTTCGTTAGAAAAATCCCTTAACTGTTTAGAAAAAGGAAAAACATTGGATAAAAATTTAATGGGATCTGAGCCGAATATTTGTTATAAAGAAAGGACGTTGCAAAGGGAAAACAGCAACCACCAATTTCCCAGTTTAAGTGACCTTAGTTTTAATTTCACCAGCCTTACAGCACAGAAGATTCTTAAAGGTGTCAGTATAAACAGCGTCGATACTCTGGTTGAACTTAATATGGCGGCTAATTTGGAAAAACATAACAATTGTGAAGTAGTTCATACCGATTTTGGCCTTGTTTGACTTCTGCATACTTTTTGTGGAAAGTTTGCAGTTAAGTTGAAATTTTATATCAGTTGCCATTTACTAATAATAATTTAAATATTAGATAATTGTACTAAAGTATATATTTCCATTATTTACAGCGTGTAACAAGAGATATAATGGAATTTTATTTTTAAATGGAAATAGCACTGGTCAACGGCTACGCCTCGTAAGAAAACAGAACTGTTCTCTCGCTTAAAAAAATTTAACTTTCGTCACTACTCGTCGAATTATGTTACCACTTTGCTTATTTTTATACTTTTCTTTTTTTACTGACCATAAGGTGCGTTTGATAATATCCTTATACTTAAAGAGGACAAAATTGACTTTTTTGGGGGTTTTCGGTCCAAGAGAACTTTTGTTCGCCATGTTAGGACGTAGAAGGTACCAAAATTTCATTCATTCCATGTGAAGCAATATGATAGAATTTCTTCTGCAAGCCTAGTCCCATATTTCTTTTTCGTTTAATCTCCAAACTCGCAGAACTTTCCTCAAGCCCTTTTTGTAATAATTTACGCTTGGTGTTTTTAGCATCTCTGGCGGATTTGAATTCGATATTGAATGGGTCGAATTCGAATTAATTTTGCAGATTCATTCCACATTGATCACTGATTCTTCACCATTATGTTTCTTTGTACATTGAACCCATGGTCCTTCAAAATAAGTTTTGTTATTGATGTATTTTCTTCTTTATATCCTCTCTAGTCGCAAAATAATTGGAAATGTTTCCAAATCGACGGGCTACTCATTATGGTTTTCTCACATGCATTTTTGATAATTATATTAGTTATTCCATTGACTAATGATTCACTAAAACGTTTGGGATTCATTTTACGAAATTCTTGAAAATTCAAGATAGACGCGTCGGATCAAGAAAATACATTTTTCCGCAAATCGCTAGGAAATTTTGACATTCCTGTCAAAATTTCTTGAAGAAAAAGTCAGGACTTCCTTACTGTAAGGAAATGTCATATCCTTACTGTAAGGAAATTATATTTCCGTACAGTTGTTAGTGTTCTACATAAATGATAGAAAT
>CAJUYH010000377.1:0-33161 GCA_910591685.1 Galerucella tenella | reverse complement strand
TGTAATGATACTTTATTTACACGACATAATTTTGTACAGCTTTAACAATAAAATATACTTATCTGAAAATAAGAAGTTTTAATAATGGTGGAAAAGTACATGTTGGAATTTAAATGAAATTCCAACTGAGTCAAATTTATATTAGTATATTATCACGCCCTATTAACCTTCAACCAACAATGCATCGATGTGCAGTGTGAGTTGCCGAGTCTTGCCTTAAAAAATGACGAGTTCCGGTCGTTCTACGCATGGCCGGGGTTGTCGTCACATCCGTTGTTCTTTGGGTGGTGGAAAAGCATCAGGTTTGACGACGGCATGATTAAGATGGTGGACGTGGCAGGTGACTGCAACAGATTTGTGAGTTCACCAATAAAAAAAATGTAGTGATAACTCTCTCATCGGTGGTAATTATGCCCGAGATCGATGGTATAAAAGGAGAGGTATTCTCAACTGTAGTAGGTACCAGTAACTAACTGTTATGTAGTGCCAGAAATAATAAAATATCAAAGAAGACACGTGGTTTTCTTTTCGCCTTCCCCATGAATTTTGGGGAATTCAAAGATATTCAATCTTGAATAATAAGAAATATGGGTTTTGAAGTTCGTAGGCTAAGGAGAGAATAAGGGATAATTGAAGCAAAACAAACACGGTACATTCAAAGTTCCAAGCAGATGAGACGGTGGAATACATTATCCGCAGTTGCAGGGTAATTATTCATTTAATTACAGTTTCCTGTAAAATTGTCATATTAATCGCGTTATCAATAGACGTTAGTGTCCGACCGAAAATTCGGTTTCGGTTGAGTTTCGGCAAAAAAACCAGTTTTGGTTTAGTTTCGGTTGTAAACCTCCCAAACTACGCCCAAAACCGAAAGAGTTCCCGCACTGTGCTTACTCATGTTTGCCGCTGGAAATTCTATCCAAGCGAAGAAGGACGTGTTTGGAGTGCGTTTTGTTTTTTCAACTTAATAGAAACCTCTGGTGTGGAGAACAGTGATTGCATATCCCAAATTAAGCTAACTATTCAAGGATACTTGTCAGAGCCTGTACGTTACAGATCAGTGCAGATATTTATTCTTACTGGAAGTCTCGTCCATTTCTGTCTTTGAAAAAGATGTCACCGACGAGTGTTTGCAGTGAACAATTATTCTGTGCAGTTGAAACAATTTATTTGGACAGAAGGAACAATTTGCAAGGCGAAAATGTTGATAAAATATTGTTTTTTACCTGTAATATAAGATTGTTTAACTATGAATATTAAAAAATAAGAAATAACAATTATAAAGAATTACTTGAAATTATTATAGTATCTAGTCGTTGCGTTTTCCAGTAATACGATTTCGTTTTTTGTTGTGTGTCATAGAAAGTATCTACCCATTACAATTATTGTTATATTAGTTAAGATATGTAATTAATAAAAAAATGATCAGATGACTGACTTGAGTGTGTCCTGGGCACAAGGGACAAAGCCACTACATTGTATGTAATGCATGTACTTGGGGTGACACTCACTAAGACCTGAAAGATCTATTGTTCTCCCTTATTGCTACTTAGTTTCTGAGAAGAGTATCAGAGACTAGTAGATACTTTAACCTTATTTCCCGGAGGAATTTTGGGATATCTGCTGGATTCAACTTAGTAAATGTCCCTTTTCTATCCAGTAACCTCCCAGATGATGTGCCCTAGGATTCTGAATTGCTGAGCAATTCGAAAGTATCTGGGTGGAGGTTTTTTCTTCCATGCAACAAAATC
The DNA here is from genome assembly GCA_910591685.1 of Galerucella tenella. Classification (NCBI taxonomy): domain Eukaryota; kingdom Metazoa; phylum Arthropoda; class Insecta; order Coleoptera; family Chrysomelidae; genus Galerucella; species Galerucella tenella. Next base: position 31,410 of record CAJUYH010000377.1, on the reverse strand, counting down.
TACATTCTTCTTCCTCCACTATTTTGATCTTGTTCTGATCCCATTCAGATGACAATATCCCGTTAGGATTCCTGTTAAAACTCCTACTGCAGTTTTACTTTGACTTATTCATTTAATCTCAACAGGTTGTAGTCACCAGAACAATATTTGATTGTCTAAGTCCTTCTAGATCCTTCCAATGGTAAGATCTCTTTTTTGGCTTTACCCATTTCTTTCAATATTAGATTGGAGCTGATCCCGCAGCATGGTTTAGGCTCAGGTTCAGTCCCCCTCTTTGCTAGTTCATCTGTTATTCCATTTCCTTCTATTCCAGTGCGTCCTGGAATCCATAGTAAGGTGAAATACATACAATTGGTATATAGAAGAAATAATACCCTTCTTGGCCTTCTCAATAATGAACCGTTTAAATGTATTACAAATCTTAACCCAAATCTTTGACTTACAAAAATTTGATTGGTTAATGTTTATATTACGCGCAAGCTCAACCAATCAATCGAGAATTTAAAATACTATGAAGGCGTTACTTTCGTAGCGGCAATGTGTCTTACGTCTTTTTCTACTGTCACACTGACAGTTCTTGACAGGTCTGTACTTTGTTGTTTACGGTCAATTATTATTTATGAAACGTGAATATTAATCTTATTGTTTTATTTATATGAATAATACAAAAATATGCATGAATACACGGAAACACATCAGTATTTTGAAAGTTCTCAAGTATTTCCAGTTAGAAAAAGAAGCTGTTAATTATGAATTGCATTGCCTTTCCCAATTTGGCTGAATACAATCCTGATGATCTTATTTATCAAATTTAAGGTTAGCTATATGTCAAAATAGCAAATAAAATAAACGACATTTCTGGTCTCTTCTAATAAGCAGTATAACCAAGAGCACAAAAAGCATAATGGTTGAGGACACGAAGCCTGTGACTGGTGATGCCGAAGTGGCTTTCTATACACTTTTTGACAGTGAAGTGATAAAAGATACAAAAACCAAAGTAGAAAAATCTCACAGATTCACTTTTTGCATTATTACCCTCCCTGTAAAAAAAAGAAAAAAGGAATTTTTTATGTGAAATTTTATTTATGTAGTAGCATATAAACACGACAAATATAAACATACAAATATAGTTATATACACATATAAAACAATGCTAACATTTATATATTTTTCAAATATATACAATTAAAAAAATGATTATAGTCGTCCAACAATAGATGACGAAGATATCAGATTAACTTTTTCATATTTTCAGTGGAAGGCAAATTTGCGGAATTTTCTTCTTCTACAAGTAATGTTACATACGTATTTTGAAATAAAAATAAATGAAAAAATTGCAATATGTAGGTTATATATAAGTGCCGATTTAATGATCACATTTGTATTTACTAGAAACAAAGTACTCAGTACTATACGCTGTAGCGAAGAATCTTGAAACAAGGTATTTTTTTAAGGATTAACACGTATACTTATCAAACTTCATGGTTATGAATGCCAGAAGGCCGCCGCAACTTTGGATTGTTTTTTAAATAGCAACGTAGACAAAGTGATAGAACAACTTATTCCTTCCTCTTTTAAAAAATAGTTAATAAGTACCACATCCGAGAATCACTTGTACTTTCTGGACACATTTTAAAATACAAGAATATTGACTAAATCAATTATTCATTAATTCATTAAAATTCACCCCAACTTAATTTTTGTAGTGCAATTGGTTGAGCTACTCATCGGGAGCCCACAGGAGTAGACCAGGGACGTCATGTACATGAAAGAATGGGTCTGTTGATCAACAAGACAGTTGAGACCAGCAGACAAAAGTGCGTTAAGCTGATGTTTCAGCCGCAGGAGCACTTCTGATGAAAGGAAAGATAAAAGGGCCAAACTTACTGGTGCCAGTAGGTACTGCTATTGGTATAAAGTACAATGTGGCCCTCAAAGTGATCAAGAGTGATGGAGCTTCTACTAAAACAGCAAGCAGAGGTTAGAAAAGATGATCTGAAAGTGGGGCCGAAGAAATTGGAAAATAAAATCCAGGGTTGAAACTTGATCATTGGATAATCGTTGGTTATCTGATGAGGAACTGCATGTGAATCTCCGGATTGACGAAAACTATATGAAAGAACTAGTCTGAACTCGTGAAGATGGTTCTAAAGGAGACTTCATATTTCCGTAACGTTCTGTGGAACTCTCTAGATAAAGAACACCAATTCAAAAGGGGGTTGACACAATGTCACCTCTTTACTAAGAATTTACTGACCAAGGAAAACAATGAGCTAACTCTCAAACAGGCTGTTGAAACTCGGTAAGAGACATTTGAGGACAGTTACCGACTACCTGGTTACTGGACACTACACCCAGAGAAACCATCTGAAAAAAATGGGGTTAGTGAACCTATGTGTAGAAAATGTGAACTATATGATAAAAAACCTACTCAGATACTTTGCTTCTGTGAGAACGTTGGTATTTAAAAAAAATTCAAAACGATGGTACACTGGATGCTGACAGATCCTCTGACAGGTCCAACTGTAAGTACAATGCCATGTATAACCCTGAAATTTAATAATCATATATTTGATCGATTCAAGGGTAACACCTTGTTACCAGACTCTCTCTCCATCCTGTATATCAGTTATGGCAACAGTAGCATTTTTGGCATGAAAAGTTATTCCATTGCGTCATTCGTCCTCCATGTTTTTAGAGTGTAGTTTATACAGTGCGTTTTAGTAAGTAAATAAATATAAGTACCATTGCTATAACTGATTGAATATACATTTTTAAAATTTTTATATATATCTAAACATTAAACATTGAAATAACATTTGGAATACACACTAATTTCATAAGACTATAAAAAAATTAGAAAGAAAATTAATTTAATATCTATCAACTACTTCTTCTATCACAGAAAAACTCAGATGACATCAAAAAATCTTCGTTACTTTAGGCCTAAATCCTTAACTATATCCATATAACTCACTCCTAACACCTTATAAATTTATTTAAACTGAATGCGATCCAACCGGATCAATGGAAAAAATTGTTTAAATCCTGATTTCCATGAAATTACTTACTTAAATTAAAGCGAAAAATAAATTTTTAATAAAATGGTTAAAACCGTATAAAATTTATATAAGTATATATATTCAATAATATCACGCCTCTGGATATATTTGTTTAAACTGAGACCTAATCGCATACGAGGGGAAGCAAAAACTTAAGTCTGTTCTTCAACTTCCTTCAATAGATTATGTTCTTATAGATAATTTACGGGGGAGGCAATATGTTATTTATTTGAAGAAAATTGTTATATTTACTTCAAGTATATTGAATTGATATTAAGATATTGTGTATTTTAACAAAGGATTCGAATGATATTAAATATTGCACTAAAGTAGTTTTTAGAACTTCATTCTTTCATTAATCCCAATGTCATATTTAATGACAGAACACTCCTGCTGCATGCACCTTTGAAAAATATTTTCATCATATTGGTTTAAAGCTAAAACTTCCTCGTGTTGTTATACGGATTGTAGGTAGATACACTCAAATAGATAATGGAGTTTAGCACTATTGACTTAAATGCTGGCACATACTTTGCACTTTTCAGTTACCATAGCCCTTTCGAATAGAGTAATATATTTTATCAAAACTATCTCCGAAAAGTGTGAATAAAATGTCACAGAAGATGTATTTCTGTTGCGGCTATAATAGTTGATACTAAAACAGAATAAAATAAATATTCAAGTGGGGCGTCCATACAACATACATGATTGTTTTGTCGTTGTTATAGATTACGGAGCCCTTCGTGCGCGAGTCTGAGTCGCACTTGTTCGTTTTTTTATTATTAAATAATTCCATCAATATTTGAATTGAAACAAACTTGAGAATAGAGGAAAATACTTATTTCTTCTGCGTTTCAAATTTAACCTCCCTTGATCGTTTCAGCGATCGACTCCTACTGGGCGTTGTATGAACTTCAGGAATGCGAAGACTACTCGACGAGCTTTGTGGATTGAATGGAGATTTTGCTGGGAACTGCTTCGCTACAAGAGGTACCCAGCTTTGCTGCTCTACTTTTCCTGGAGAATCTGTTTGACAGTAAATAAAGTCGTTAGTATTATAGTAACAATTGAATCTTATACTCTATTTTTGAATTTTATTAAAATTATAACTTACGATCTGCAGTTTTTTGTGATAGTCTATAAGCTTGTGACCTAACCAGTCCAGTTGTACCGGTGTTGACGGCGTCCAATGACATACTACGATGGTGGGTTCGAGCCCATAGTGTATTTCGTTTGCCTCGTTCTCTTTGTTCACTTAGTCCACTTAGATGTTCGTTTAAAGCGTATAACTTTTGAGTTATGTCCTTTCCTAAAGCGATAAAAAAAATTGTTAATAGTCTCTTTCAAAATTATTTCTATGGATCGAGAAATTTTTGAGGAAATAAGCATTTATTGCCATTTATTTTTTATTTTTTAGCACATAAAAAAGGAATATAAATCTTTTCGTATGCTCATGGTAGATGGAAATTTTTGCTAATAAATAAATACTTTCTAAAAATTGTATATGTAAAAACCCGGTTTCAGTTAAAACCCGAATTTCCTAGGAAAATCTAGTTTTAACTATCGCTCATAGTCAATTCTATGTATGTAGATCTCACTAGTTGGAACTAGAAATAACAAATATTTCAAGTTAATTCTAGCTTTAACCGAACAAAACTAGTTTTTACTAAACCTGTCAGAAAAATCTGTGTCATCTACAAACATTTCATTTTTAACGAAATCCTATGGGTTTACCTATACCAAAAATGAAATTACGTCATATAAAAATACTTTCAATAGTAAATAGAAAAATACGTGGAATGAGTTACATAAACGGGTGCGTTGGATAATCAAACGGGTGGAAAATAAAACAAACGTGAAAAAAATTCAAAAAAACTCAATAAACAATGATAAATGAAAATTTATCTTTACGTCCTTAAGTCAGCCCCAGATAGTAGGAACATGTTTCCTACTTATTCCTACATGACTTACTATCGTGACATTTAGAATTGCAGAGTTTTCCCTTCTTTCTTACAAAAGCATCTATTAGTGTTGCAAGTATTTTTGCAGATGCAACGTGCAAACCATTGGCCTTCTTTTAAAGCAGCATGTCTAACAGCGGTTCTCAAGAACAAATTAGCTAAGAATTTTTCTTTTGAAATGTCAAATTCTGATCTGGAAAGAATAATTAATATAAAATATCTCCCTGATTCGAAAAATAAAAATGTACCTGCAGTACAATTTCTGCAGTACCTATCCCATATTCAGTGCCAACTTCATTTAAACCATCTTCATTTTTTTCATGAGCAACACCTATTATGTTCCTTAGATCTGCTTTTGACCTGTCGACATCCGGTATCGGGGCTATTATATTGTCAACCCTTTCCGCGTGTGGATGAAGGGCGTCGGAAACTTATTTCATTTTTTAGCCTGTATTTTTTAAACCGTTATGTGCTTCTTGTCTAGCTAATAAAATTGATGATTCTGTTCTAGGACCGTCCTCTCCAACATCAGACAAAGATTTACTATTCTGCTGATTAAAAATGTTTTGAAGGTCTTCTTCATAATGTAATTTTTGAACAACTTTTGTTTGAACATTTTCCGGTATGAATACTGTAGCGAAAGAATTCGCAACGTACGTTACGCATGAGCTTTTACACCACCAACTAAATTATAAACTACAATTAGATCATACGACTTTTTTGTGTCCAATCACAGAATAAAGGCTCCTACCGACAGCACGTAATAGTTTTTATCTAATTCCGCTATCAAATGTGACACTTTACGTCACTCGTTAGGTAACGTCACATTTTTCATAACCTTCATATATCAGTTATGAAAAGTAGTTATGTAAAAACTTTACGTAACTGTTTATGTTTCAACATAGAGATACCACATGAGTTTCAAAGAATAATTTATTAATTAGGTAGGTACTGTCAAAACTGACAATTATTTCATTATTTAAACTGTACAATTAACCCATTATTTTAATTCAATAGTATTCTGAGATTTATGAACATATTGAAAACATTATTCATGACACAAGTATTTAAAGTAAGTCAATTTTCTGGGTGAATACATCAGAGTAACAATACTTCTAACACCATTTGATTCCACTTCAATATTATCATTGTAATTGAAGATTTTATTGAATATTATGAAAGCGCGGAATTAATAAAACGTTGTACGTAAACACGTTATGAAGAGAGCGACATTGTTCAACTCGCGTAATTTGCGGAACTCGCTAGCGCTCGTTTTGGCAAATATTACGCTTGTTGAACAATATCGCTCTTTTCATAACTAATTACGTTAATTACGTAAATATCTATTAGTGAATTAGTAAAAATTAGTTTTAGCTAGTAACCACTATTTTGAATTTAATATTTTTAAATTTAATTCAAATACTGAAACTATTAGAGAATTCTAGTTTTAACTTTTAAATCTAGAATTGACTGTGAGCGATAGTTAAAACTAGATTTTTCTAGGAAATTCGGGTTTTAACTGAAATCGGGTTTCTACGGTAACATATACACTCATTGTGGATGGAAATGTTTGCTAATAAAGCAACATATTTCAATCATTTCATTATACACTCATAGCAAGTGCCTTTCTGTATATACATGGCTCACATAACTGTTTTTCTGCTTTATCTGTTTTTATATGCAACTTATTTTACATTTTTGCTTACACGTGTCTTATATCTTGGTGGCCCCCACCTCTCATGGTACAGCTGCAGTCTATTATCAACAATATTCACCTTATAATGTTCTTTAGGTTCTGCTGCTTTTATTGCTGCTTTGAATAGTGTTCCACCGATTTCTCTGTTGCCAGATAGTATTAACTATTAGTAGGTTATATGTGGAAGGACTTTCTGGGTGCGCTAAATTGTATCTACTACTATTTCACCTCTTCAGTTAAGCTGGGTACTCGCCACTTCATTTCTACATACAAGGCGAAGTCAGGTCAATTACTATTAGATTGACCAGAAGGCAAGCATTAGTAGACGGTAAGGTGTATAACAAGCTAAACAAACAGTTGGAGAACCGAGGAAGGTATAAGAACAGGAATATATATCTAGCCAAGCTCACTGTGCTTGGGCAAATATGTAGTGATATTCCAGGTAAAAGCTGCAGCAGCACAGCACTGTGCAGGAGAGCTATTAGGCAGTAAGTTCCAAGCAGATAATTTCCAAATTTGCTTGGGGACGCTATAAGAAATAAGCAGTCATAATAGATTGTGCTTGTCCTGGGTACCAGGCAACTCAGATCACAAGGGCAATGAAGTGGAACCTTTCTGTGACATTGCGAAAAAGCTGCAAAAAAAACAAATAACAGTACTTGTGTGGAAAAACAGTCTCGATGGTGGAACAGGGTGCGAAGATTAAGGTAGGACATAAAGTTCATCAGAGAACCCTCGTCAAAATTCACGTAGTATCTACTGATCCGGAATAAAAGAGCAATCAGGATTCCGGCAGGGCATCTGATACGGCTTAACAAACACATGAATAACGTCGGATTGGCAGATACAACCATAAGCAGGTTTTTCCAAGAAGATGAGGAGACCTTCTACTACGAAGGCCCGAGGTTTACAACTATAGAGAGGGAAAACCCACTACTTTTTCTGAGGTCTGGAATAACAGGAGGTTTCACACAATAGATCTACAGAGGTCGTAGTGGAAATGCTCTTAGAAGCACATAAGCCACATATTTATCTTATTTTCTCTACTAATATTTAGTGCATTTCACATTAAAAAGTATAGCTTTTTTTCACTCTAGTTTGTTTTTTAATATAATTTACCTATTAAACTATCCAAAACAACTTTGAGCATCGGTCTGTGTCTTAAAACCCTCTCCAGTTTCATACGCGGCCAGCATAGGTAGACGCTATCCTCTTCCGCCGTGATTGTCACTTGAAAAACATCGTCTGATTGTTCGTGATTGGCTTCCCATTCAGGTGAATCGACGAATTGATGCATGCTGATAAAATGCAAGTGAGTATCATCGCATGTCACTCTCAACCTACGAAATAAATATGGATATTTATCTCTAATTTCCCACCTCGTATCTTTGACGCTCTTGTCAAAAAATCGTGTTGAAAATGGCTCTTGAAAACCGGTTTTGTTTTAAATTCACCCTTTCTCACACATTTCATAAAAAAAGTGTAATGAATTAAACTAGAAAAAATTTTAGATTTTTTTCAATAAATAATTTTGGTGTACAAGCTCTGCAAAGTCCTCTCTAACACTCATTTTGTCCCATTTCCAGACCTTGAGGTAGAGTGACACAAGATGACTTCCTTGGCAACGAATAAGCAAACAATCCGTTTCTTGAGACTTTCAAGAATTTCAAGTAGTGAACTTCATGAACAAGCAAGCCATGGAGGTTACGGATACGCTAATAACTTATTGCACATTTAGTGTTTCATCTGGTATATAAAACCTTTAGTAGAGTTTCCAATCAATCGAATTTATAGAACAGCAACAAACGCAACAACAAAAAATGAAATAACTACTGACTTAACTGCTGGTGCAGAAAAAACCTCCATCATCAAATAGTGGCAACGAACTTTCATAAGACCATTCAGCAGCGCAAAACTTGAAAATTTTCAGACTTGAAACAATGAATCCCTCAACAACCACCGCCTAAAATTTTATTAATTATTTCGAAGATAAATGTAAGGAACTACAATTGAAAGTAGCTTCCACACATTATTTCGAAAAAAGATCGTTTACTGAAAATAAAACAAAATTACTTATACCTACAGAAAAAAAAACATTTTAAGCACTAACAGATTTCTGGAGCTTTATACGCGAGTTAGGTCAGACAGTGGAACATTATGCGATCAAGCTGAAAGAGCTGAGTAAAGAATGTGGTCACGAAGGAAGGGAATTTGATGGAACGGCAATTATGAGACAGATTTGCTACTGGTTTGAATCACAAACTAATTCAAATTGATTTAAAACAAAAATGGTCAGATTTACAAGAAGAAATGGTAGATGGAATAACTATCTTTCACACAAATGTTTGCTATAGAATATAGATCTAGCTGAACTAGCTGAAACAGCTAACGTTAAACACGTCAAAAGAGGATCAAATATAAAACTATAAATTGAAAATTAATATAAACTGTACGATTCTTCAATAGGTAAAAAAATAATAGGTAAAAATGTAGATCTTATTCTTTTGACGTCCTTATCATTGCTTTCACTCTTATACATTCTCAAACCAGGACATCTAGCGAAAATATATTCTTCAAAAAGTATAATTTATACAACAGCAGATCATACTTTATTCTTGTACACCTTCAGTGGATGTGATACAACATCAGTACTTTAAACCAAGGAAACATTAAAAATGCCAATGTGTTTCAAAAAGCAGATTTATATTAGGTTGTTGAGGTATTTGAAAACCCAAATCAGGACCAAGAAATAAATTCTAAAGTAGGACAACTCTTCCTTCTTACATTGTACGGTTTCTCTACCAACGACAAAAGCAGCAGTATGAGAACATTCGTTCTGATCCTATCAGCCGGTTCAGTAGAGTTTCACAAGATGCTTTGAAGAATCAGAAAATCTATATTTAAGAGCTCCGTTAAATGCACGAATTGCATTTGTACCAATAGCGATTGAGAGGGAGTAATGGAAACTGATCTCGATCAAAATTTCAAGCAGCAAATGTGACAATCTCCTGGGTATACAAAATTATGTTGAACAAGTTTTTGTTAAATAACTATCCCTGGATTCTCAAAATTTTTGAATTATTCCATTATTGACCTAGGTTAACAATAGAAACTATTATTAACCACTAATAGAGAAATTCAACTTTACAGTTGGCTAGAACACGCAATAATTGTCAACTTCTTAGCTAGTAGTGGAAAAAATATTTAAATATTGTAATAGTGTATTGCAAGTAAAGAAGATCTACCGGCGATATCACATTAAAAAAACCCACCATTCAATATTTTAATGGTGGTATAGGAACAGTTTTTTGGACAAAACGCGTGTTGTAGTAGACTTTGCAGTGGTTACATATAGCCTGATTCTACTTGTTGGAACTTTAGCTTTTTGCGTCAGGTTATGTTTGAGCGACCAGGGGTCGCAACGCAAAAGATCTGACCGTTACGTTATGTTACGTTGCTTCGTTATGTGCCTTGCTTGCGTTGCTTGTGCTCTCTCCTGAGTCTCTCTCTCTCGTTTACGAAGCAGCGATTCATATGCTTCGGCCGGGAATCGAACCCGGGCCGCCCGCGTGGAAGGCGAGCATTCTACCACTGAACCACCGATGCTATATTAAAATTCTATGCAAAGCTGGTATCCGCAGTGTTGGTAATCTACTTGAATTTGTTCGGATAAATTTTTACTATTATTTCCATAATTTTTTTTGCGCGATTGATCTTTTTTGTTTATTTACAGCATCGGTTGTCAGGACGGTAGGTTGTGTTTACTGGTTTCTAAGTTTAACACGACGGTAAGTGATTTACTTACCGTTCAGACGTCGAAAAGTAATAAATAGCATAAAAACAATTTCACCAAAATGCAAAATATATTTTAAACTGATTGAGAACTATAAATGTCACCTTTGACATTTCGTTCATTTCGAAGAAATTTAAATTATTTTATTCGGAATTTATTTCAATACGATTGCGCAAAAAATAGTATTAGCATCTCGAACGTTAAGGGTAATTACAACGTTTGCATGTAGATTCCTCTCGTAAAATTGGACAAAATGATATGAGGATTGAGGGGTCTAGAACATTTACTTTTTGATATACAGGGTGTTGAAATTTTGAAAACTTGAATGTTTTAATTCGATAACTTTAAAATGGATGGATACATTGATTTGGCATTTGGCAGGTTGTTTTTAAATGTTAAAGGGTATATTTTGATAGAAATAGTAGTTTGTGCAACTAGTGTGGATATGATGGCCACATCGCACGAGGACGAAGTATTAGCACGACGCCGTAGGCAGAGTGCTCAATCGTTCAAGTGCGATATGGACAATCCACACGAGTCGAACAGCATATTTTTTCTACGACCCACTTAAGAAAAAATCTAGAAAATAAAAATTTCTATAAACTGTAATTTAACTTCAAATAGAAAATTTAACAATTCAATTTTATGTTTACACAAATTTTTTTGTGGTAAACGTACAGTTCTTGAATGTCTAATTTGTATAATGCTACGGTTTCCCTTTTTAAATATAAGATGCTGTAATAGGTAGATGTTGCCAGTCGGACTCCCTCATGAAGGGTACCGTACCATTATCTATAATAATGAATATTCTGCTAAATATTTCAAACGTCTACCTGTTGTCGTTATTAATATCAAGCAGAATAATTATTTAAAAAATAAAATTAACAATAAATAAAAACTTCTTCACGGGGAATCGAACACGGGTCTACCGCGTGAGAGTCTGGTTTGCTTACTACTCGACCACCGAGGAATATGCAAATTGTTTATCTATAACGTCAGATATATTACATAATTTTTGCTTAAAAGGAACTAAAGTTCCTACCGTGTGTCCCGCGACACGTTCTACCTTTTTTTTCATATGAAACTCGTAAAAAAGCCTACATGTGTCACGGGCTACCGGTCTGATACATTATAAAAGTTTAATTCATTAGCTAACCATTTTCATTGGAAAGAACATATTGTAAAAACACTGTTTTAAGTCGACATTTTTCCAATATGGGGATGCGAGGTGCGAAGATACAAGGTGGCAAAGTGGAAATTCTGACAAAGTACGTCAAATTCCATAAAATCACTAAATTTCGATGCTCCCAGAAAATTTCCATGTGAAACTTGATTGTACTATTAGCAACGCCAAACACAATACTGGCACTTACGCTGCGGTGTGCAATTGTGGTCGCAAGCATGATCTGAGGTATGAAAAACTAGAATTTCAATAAATTACTGCACAATCCAAATGTGTGTGCGCTCTGTCAGCAGGTATTTGAATCTGCCAAACCCAACGACACCGCAGCGTCCTTTCATCGTAACTGCGGTTGTTGGTACATTATTTGTTACTATGCAGCGCACACGTGTGTGAATAAATCGGAGTTTTAAAATAGAAAGTAGTTTTTTCTGCGCATACATATACACTCCTCCATATTGAAGGTTCTTGGAGAAAACGACACAGTCAAACATTTGCGGTACTGCATCAAATTCCACAGCTCGGCCTTGTTCCAGAGGTGGAACCGCAGCAGGAAAACCTGCATGTAAGCACCAAAGAACAATGTGTTAGTTGAACATGACTTACCGTCCTTTGAGCAATATTGATAGTCTTTCGTCTGCTGGGCTAACATCTTCAACTGCGTAAATGTCACCTTCTTCCAGATTCATTACTTTGGCTTCTCTGACTAATTCTTTAAAATGCTTTTTACTCACTCTAAGAGGTTTAAAAACCTAAAATTGAGAATGTTCGTCAAAAAATTAAAACTAAACAGTAATAGTTACTCAGCCAACAAGTGCCTTGATAACGGCTATCAACAATCGAGTTTATACAAAATTCATTCGTCGACAGTAGAAGGTGCGAATATTTATTGGTGCCATAGAAGTATTTTAAAAAGTAAATAATGTATTGATATATGATATATCTTCGTCAGTATTTTTTCAGGTAATCAGTAGCTATAAGAACTATTTAAAATTATTGAATCTGAAAGAAAGAAACTGCATGCTTCAGATTTATAATTTATAATCTATTGAGGTCAGACTTACACCTATAAGTGTACGGCTAGTTTTCAATATTTTATGTATGTATATTGAGGTGACATTCATTGAGACCCAAAAGATCTATTGTGCCCCTTACTTCTACTCAGATCATAAGGAAAGCCTCAAATACTAGTAACTCCTTTAGTCCTATTTCCAGGGCAGATGTTAGGATATCTGCAGACTCCCCCTCTTCTATACAATAATCTCCAAGGTTTTGTGCCTCAAGATTCTGAATTGCAGTGCAATTCGCAAATATGTGGATAGAGGTTTCTTCTCCCATGTCACAAAATCTACATTATTTTTATTTTTTTCAGGTTCCCATTCAGACAGCAATGTCCCGTTAGGATCCCTGTTAAAACTCTCAGTGCAGCTTTACTTTGACTTTTGCATTCATTAGATCTCAACGGATTGTAGTCACCCAGCAGTATCTTCGATTGTCTAAGCCCTTCTAATAGTTAAATATTCTATTTTTTCCCAACTTTGCTTATTTCTTCCACTATTACATTGGAGCTGATACAGCAAAACGGTTCCAGCACCCAAAAGGGTGTTTCAGTCCCCTTCTTTGCTAGTTCATCTGTTATTTCATCTCAAACGAGCAAAGGGAAAGTTATGAAATTCTAGGATTATGAATGAAACTTTATTTTGCAAATGTCCAGCGTTTAGTGTATGGCTACTATCTTGAATTTTTTTAAATGGAAACGTCTCTTTGATAATGTGAAAATGCGTCATCCTGTTGAAAGTATACGTTCATATTAGGAAATAATCGATTTATTTCATGTGTAATTTCATTTTGGATTGAATGTAGATATTCATCACCGGTTGATAAAGAATGTAAATTCCAATGGTAGCACGACTAAATATCCTGTCCTAAAATATCCCGTCAAAAATATCCTGCCAAAAAAATACCCGTCCAAAAATGTCCCCAGCCAATAAAATCCTTTTCAAGAATATCCTCAACTGAAAATATATCTGAGCCACGATACGTCTATTACTTGGTTTAAGTAGGGTGAATCCAATTATTATATTCCCTTCCCCTTCTTGAATACCTTGATGTGCATTACAATGCATTCATCCCTCACATCCAATCCTTTCTATGGTGAAATGCGAAGAGATATTTTTGGAGGGGTTATTTTTGGTAGTGGATATTACGGGATGGGTTTTTTGGCAGGATATTTTTGGACAGGATATTTAGTCCTAAACCCATTCCAATAGGTCAACTAAAATCATAACTAGGAAGAAATGTATTTTAAATTAAAATATATTTTATAAAAATTGTCAAAAAGGCTTCATGCATTACCCACAAATACTTTTTGACGCACCACCAATGTTTCAAGCAATTCATGATGTCAACTTGCCAAGAAAACGAGTAAAACCTTCCTGCCTTTATTATAGGAATTGGAAATAATTGAAAATTACGTCTTATTTACATAATAAAAAAGAATACAAATCAGATTAAATCTCAAGACCTTCAACTCCACATAATGTTCACGAATAATTTTTCATTTCATAATAAATTTCATGACTACCAAACGATAAAATCTGCGTTAACAATGCCGAAGCTCTTATCAAAAACAAAATTGAATAAATGCTCGAAGAAGTGTGGAAAATAAATAGAAAATTAACATTCAACTCCCTATGTTATACAATGAATGGAATTACACTGAAATCGGAAACTCCAAAGGTGGAGGTGTAACGGTCATATATGGGTGTGATCTACGGAAGTAAGAACTGGTGTTTAAGGAAGTTGAGGAAGCTTTTAACGTTTCCTTCATAGTGCCATTTGTCCCACGCAATCAGATTATATATTATGAAAATATATGCTAATATCTTAATGACACTATTTCATACTTTGTGTCAGTACTTCATTCATTCACACGTAGGATCGTGCTCAACAGCCCAGGCACTTGAACTGAATCTTTGTACTATTACCCATGTTATCTACTTCCATTCAAGAAGCTTCGCGTCTTCCATATAGACCATCCGTTCAATTGGAGGATAGTTGTGTTATTTTCTCTCCAAAGTGCTTCTGTCTGAGTCCTTGTGAGCAGGTGTTTCATCGTAAAGTTCAGTAACAATGCCCAACTGTCTTCAAATGTCTCTCACTCAGTTCCAGGAGCCTAGATAAAAGTTCCTGATCTACTTTATTCAGTTAACTCTTCATATGGAGGTGTCAGCATCAATTTGTTGTTGTTAACTAGCCCGTTCCCGATTTCCCCTCTTATATAATCCTTTGTGATTCCACAGAACGGTTCCAGACCTATGAAGTCTTCTTTAGAACCTTTTTTAGCTAACAAGTTCATTTCCACCATCTCATTACCTGCATTCCCCTCATGTGCCGGCACCCTTATTGGAGACACTTGTACGTTACCAGCATGTTCAGAGTTTCTTTATAGTTTTTTACCAGTCTAGACCTAGTTGTTGGATTGATGATAGCTTCAAGCTTCAAAATATTTCAATTTTTTTGTCCGTTCTGATGTTTTTATCAATGCCGGCTGTAGAGGGCAATCATCTTTGCTTGAAACACTAAGGTACCTGGATCCATCACCTGTTTCCTGGATAGGATGATGATGTTCACTCGCTAAGTGATTATGTTCACCGGTGTCAAGCTATCAAAGCTCATGTGAAATATGTGTTCATCTAGTATTGTCTTAGTTGTCTCAGTGTGGCATTCTATTTTGTTTTTTGATGACAGCCATATGGTAAAGCGTCATTTCATAGTCATGTCTAGAATAAAATGCCGATTACAGCGATATAGTTACCAGGTACCTCGGTCAGAATAAAATAACGAGCTTCTAAAAATGCTGGAAGTGGCTCATGTCGAGGATATGAAGAAAGGAGATATGGTTCAAAAAAAACTCACGGTATCACAATGCTTCCGAGTGCAATTTATTGCTTTCACGCCCTCATAACCTAACCTCACCTACACTACCAAAGTTACTTCTTATAGCCATACAATTCATTTGCATGTATCGTCAGTATACTTTGATTAGCCAAATTTAAAGAAAAATAATTTTCTGTAGTTCTAATTAGTGCTACATCTCCCATCAGATATCTTACGAGCTCAAAGTAATTTCCAGCAATTTTTAGAGATGCATCAAGTCAAACTAATTTTTCCTCTAATTTTTTGGGAATTAAACCACAATAATGTTTTTTATTTATTATTTCGACGTTTTGGTAGCGTTCCAGCTACCTTTGTCAAGATTAAGTAATGATAAAATAATTTTTCTACGACCGTGCGTTTTAACCCACTTTCCCGCACGCATTTTAGTTTTGAAAGTGTCACTTTCCCGCACTAGTGCGGGAAAGTAAAATTATTCAAATTTTGACTTTATTAGATAGTTTTTTACTTCGGAAGTTATAGCTTTTGTTACAAAAGGTGAATAAATAGTCCATCAAATGAAATCTACATATTTTCTAGCTTTTTGTTGCATTTTTTAATTTTTTGAAAATATAAAATAATGAAGATATTTTGATATAACCCTGTACATTCTTCAAAGTAGTGTCTCAAAAGAACTATCAAACCACCCGGGTTTGATATAAGAAAAATATATCGAATAAAATTCTTTCATCTACAAATGACTTGAAACCGTTGCCGTCACCTTCATCGTCATCTTTATGTGACCTGCAACCGATGCCATCCTCATCAACGTAATCTACTTACCAGTTAACACCAAAACTCCACTGGACCAGCAATTTTAAGTAATTTAGAGAATGCAACAAATTGTGTTTCTAATATTAATATTTATAAAAATAATAATGGTTTTTGGTTGAAGTTTTGTATATTATGTATGTATACTTTTTGTATATACGGTCGTAGAAAAAATAATGTTCCTAACTCATGCGTAAAGTGTCTTTCCCGCCCTAGACCGCTTGCCCGAACTCCGCTTCGCGTCGTTCGGGTCAACTGCAGTCGCGTGCGGGAAAGTATCACTTTCCGCACTTGTTAGGAAAATAACTATTTTGGTCCCTATCGCGTTTTATTAACAACATTTCCAAAATAAGCGAAAAAAAGCGCTATCCCAATAAAAACCGTTCCTGGAACGTGCACTTCACTGGATTCCATTTCTAGTAGACTATCATATCTTTGGAATGTCATAAAATAAAATATTTTATTTCACATTTTACCAGAGATGTGATCTACTATGAATGGACCTTAATAAAATTTGACAACAAAGTTTTGTAGTCTTAAACTTCAAAATATCATTGATTGTCTAGTTGTCATATTTTTTTCGTTAATCTTGACAAAGGTAGCTGGAACGCTACCGAAACATCGAAACAAAAAAAATAAAAAACATTATTGTGGTTTGATTCCCAAAAAATAAGAGAAAAAATAATAAATAATGCCACAAGGAACTTACAGAAGATATTCAAAAGAATTTGACTTAGCTCAACAAACTTGATTTGACTTATAAAATCAATCATGTATGACTTGACTTGACTTGATTTTTGCATCTTTAGGTTTCAGTTGAAATCAAAATTCTCCAAACAGTTTGAGGTTTGAATGTCACCTTGCACAACGTCTTCAATTCCTTTGGTGACATTCTGAATGTCCCAAAAAAATGGAGCTACACATATCCACTGTGAAACATAGGGACTTGGATACATGCTAGGTACTAGATGTGACACACAAAAAACACAACCCTGGGATATACATAATGCTATTTATGTGGATATATTCTAAGACCATGCCGCAAGTAAGCTAGTTCTAATTCATATCCGGAATTATATGCTTACGCCTTTTACGTTCGTATTGAAGTGTGATGTGTACGATAACATGTGAATCCGAGAGGTCTGAACCTTTTTATTGTAGCCGAATACGTACCAGAACAAATTGAGCCTAATTTTGAAATTCCCTATCTGTGCAAAATAAGAGAAATAGGAGATCTCTGGATACAGCTAAAGCAAACAACAAGAAAAATAAATATGCAGATGTTTTTGATATCCTGTTAATTTCATGCTGTCCTTTTATCGCTGTTATCAAATACTTGTTAAAATATTGTAATTGGTCAATATTGAAACCAAAATCGAATTTAACAGAATCTATACCCAGTTTGGTATTGTAATTGAACAAAGAATTTCTTGTATTAATTTTTAAGGCTTGGTGAGAAAAAGTATATTGTTGAAATGGTTTAAAACCTCATTTCAAGCTTTCGTAACTCGTTGAACAATATACTATTCCAAACTCAAAATTGTAAATCATTGCCTAGATTGACTAGATTTGGAAAAAATTGTCAAAAGGATCGACTTGGAATGACTTGTACAGCTCTAGCAGTCTCTTTTGCCACTTTCATAGGAATAAAATTGTTACCTAAAGCACCGTCCATAAATTTCAATAAGTCCGCTTACTCTCGCCGGAACCTAAAATCGTCCCCTCCTGTCCTCGCGCATCCCTTGCCCTGCCGGTTTGCCTCGAGTGCCCACCCGGTGGGCTAGCTAGTTAAACAGAATAATGTCTTCAATTGAATAGTTCGCAGTGTCGATACGAGTTCTACTGAGTGCGCGAAATAAACGTTTTATTTGAACCTAGTTTTTTTAAGAATTAAGTACTGTAATAATGGCTTCTCACCGATCTTATTGCTCTGTTGAGTATTGTGGTACCAGTATTCGTGGCAATATTTCATTTTTTCGATGCACCAAAGATACTTCAAGGTAATGTATCATAAAAATATTTTAATTATACCTATAGGATAAAATGTTTGGAAGTCGTAACGTATAATTTGACTTTGATACAATTTTATATATAATGTCCGAATTATATTTCACAGGTGTCAGCAGTAGAAGGAGGCTTTAGTTTTTATTGGAGAACACAAATATGCAAAATTAACACCAGAAGAAGCCTGCAATCGCATTCGAGTTTGCAGAGCACATTTTAACGATGAATCATTTACTTCCTCTGGAACAGATTTATTAAAAATTGCTGTACCCTCAAAGTTACTAACAAAATTGGTCGGTGAGATTTTTTCATTTTTTCAAGCATGGATTATTTTTGAAAATGAGTTCTTTTCAGGTAATGAACAAAAAGATGACAGTTTGAGTCCCTCCAAAGTATTGCCTTCTTCTAACTCAGATGCTTGTACACAAACGGATATGGACGAGGAATTTGACCAAGGTAAATGCTAAAGCTTGCTATAAAGATAAAAATAATTGCTAATTTGCTTGAAAGTTTCTAACTATGAAAATGAATAAATATTTTAGGGTTGAGCAGTACTACATCAACAACCAACAAGAAAATTGATGCTGTACCTCTGCTGTACCTCTACCTTCCTCACGAATTTGTAGAAGGTAAGAAGAAATTAATTGAAAACAGACAAATCAATTTTTCAATCCAAATTCTAAAATATGTTAATTTGTTTATAGATTCATCGTGTCAGACTACTTTGGAATTATCAAATAATAGTCCTAGAAAGCATGGACTAAAAAGATAAAATTAAAGAACTGCAAACCAGTCTCAAATGTTCAAAGAGGAGCAAAATCGTACTTATTATGTTACGTTATGTTAAATTATGATACGAAGATATGTATTTTTATGCAAACATGTGTGTATGTATGTACTATGTATTCATAAATAAATATTCGTGAAATTTACTGTTTCAACTCTTACTCTGTGGAATCTACTCATTTCTTTGTAAATTAAACCAACTGTTCCCAAATAATTCCATAATATATTAGAATTACCATTTTTTTAATATACTGTGAAGTTATCTGAAAACAGTTGGTTTCATTTACAAAGAAATAAATATTCATAAATATTAAATATGATCAATATTTAACGCCTGTCCCTCGTAGACATACTTCCGAGTAAACATATTGATCACGGTGCCGATTGACCCCCGTATAACATATTTTTGCTGCTATCTGCATGATTTATGACCGATGACAAAAAACGCGGTACATTTCAACAACTTCAAAGGAGTTACCAGACTTATTGAAATTTATGGACGGTGCCGAAAGGTGATTCTCGATATACAGTCGCTTACCCCGCTAATTTGTCTCAACCCTGTACAAAATGTTCCACCTTCACTATGAAAGGCTATTTTCTGGATTAAATTTACCTTAAGATATAAATCAGTCAATTCCAAAGTTAAAGTCGGAGGCAGAAATTTCCACGTAAGTAAGGCGGTGTGGCCTGCATTTAATATCACATTTATTAGATTCCATATAAGTATATCCGGAGCACATATGTCTATACCACCCCAGATGGTTAAAAAGAAGTAACCAATTGACAATAGGGCCCTAGAAATAATAAAAATATTGAATTAATTCATTGCAAAGAGGATGGTTTTAGAATGGGGCTTACCTAACTAGAAGAACACTTTGTTTAAAACTTCCTGGTACAAGAAAAGCAGCTGCGAAAAAGAAGTTAGCAGTTTGGAAGAGGTTATGTTGCGCCGGAGTCCATTCTTTACAACTACTCCACAACTCGGTTTTGGCGGTACTATTTACCGTTTGGTAATCGTATTCTAATTCAGAATTATTGGTCAGATTATGAAAAAAGTCGCTTTGGTTCCAATATGACATGTTTGTTTCAGTTGTTGGTGTAAAATTCGTTCTTATCTCACTGAAATTCGATATACTTTGATTAAAATCCACACTCATCTTAACTTCATGACGTGTTTTGAATCGCGGACTTCTAAAATTCGTTTTATACGGAACGATTTTTGATGAATAAGTCCTTGACAAAATCACAGTTGCTTCCATTATGTTTCACTAAAACAAAAACAAAAATTATTGTACCTAAATGGGTAACGTGTAATTAAGAGCAAACAAGACACCGAGCTCAGTACCCTGCAGAGCTTCAATAGTTATCCAGTACGCTGGTGTCATGTGTAAACAATGAAGGTTAATGTGTATCTATCGATGATAAAGTATATCCATATTTTTTTGCAGCTAACTAGAGCTAGCTATCCTCACCAAGTTTTGCTACTGTTTTTTTTTATGATTATTCTTTTTGACGACGACATTCTATAGGGTATATGGCTTTAAAACCCATTATTGAAAATAAAAAACATGGAAAGCGAATTCTGATTACTGCCTAGTTTCAATACATATGATTACACTTGAAGCGAACTTTTACTTGAAATAAAAAGACATGATTATGGTCGTGCCAGTCGTAGAAACTGGGAACAAAATCAAACATCGAAAAGGTAGAGTATACTCCTTAACTAAACATAATAAAATAATTTCAATAAAAGTAAGATAGCTACCCGCTTTGGCGCGGAGATTTCTTTGATGGTTATCTACATCTGACCGCTGCCGAAATCAGGCTGGCGGGAAGAAAGAGAAAGAGGAGGGAAGAAAATAAGCTATCAACCTGGATAGGTCTCCCGTCGTCATTACACTATGGCTGTCTACATCCAGCTCAGGAACCTTGGGCCACGACCCCAATTTTTCTCTGCCAGGTTCCTGCAAACCGCTGTTTTTGCCTTGTATACAGGGTGTTTCAAAAAAAGGTAACACCGTCTCTAGGATAGAGTTTTGAAACCTTGTTATTTGTAAAATTAGATATTGTTAAACAAAATGTACTCAAATGTTGAATACACCGACATGTTATTAACTTTAGGCGAGTGTTTAGGAAACTCTAGTGCAGCTTTTACGCGTTATGCAGAAAAGTTTCCTAGAAGAAACTTACCAAGTAAAAAAACATTTAGAGCAGTTGAACGACGTTGTCGAGAAACTGGGAATGTAAGACCAAAGAAAATAAATTCAGGTAGACCAAGAACAACAAGAACAATTAATAAAGAAAATATTATTTTAAATTTAGTTGATCAAAATCCAACATTAAGTGTAAGGAATATGGCAAGACAAACAAATACATATTCTTCAACTACTTGGCGGATACTTAAAGAGCAGCAGCTACATCCTTACCATTACAGACAAGTTCAAGAACTCTTGCCGGACGATCTACCGGTTAGAGTCGATTTTTGTGAAACATTGCGAGAAAGGACAGCCCTCAATCCAAATTTTTTAAAATGTATTCTTTTTACGGACGAGGCCACCTTTACGCGACAAGGTATGTTTAACTCCCATAACGCACACTACTGGTGTGATGAGAATCCACAAGCCAAAAGGGTATCACATTACCAACACTCATTTAAAGTTAATGTTTGGGCAGCAACTTTAGGTAACAGATTAATAGGTTATCATATTCTACCTGGAAATTTAAGTGGTGATATGTACCTTGATTTTTTAAATAATCACTTATTTGAGATATTAGAAGATTTATCGATAAATGAGCGAACATCATTATTTTTTATGCATGATGGAGCTCCACCGCACTTTGATAGAAGGTGTCGTAATTGGTTGAGTAACAATTTTCGGAATTCATTGGCCTCCTCGGTCATGCGATTTAAATCCTTTGGACTACACAGTCTGGTCGTATATTAAGGAAAAAGTCTATGCTACAGAGGTAAATTCTCGTCAAGAATAAATAGACAGAATTAAACGTCACTTTAATGACATCATAGATGATCCCCAACCGTTAAGAAGATTAATGGATTCTTTAGAAAAAAGGATAGACTTGTGTATTCGTGAAAACGGAGGACATTTTGAACATTTACTCTAATTGAATTTTATGTTATGTTCTTTGTCTTTATTTTAATTTTCTTATTGTAAGTTTTTTTAATTAATAAATTTATCATTAACTTATACGAGGAGCGGTTATTACTTCATAATTTTCAAATCAAAATATTCCGAAAACGGTACATAATATCGAGTTTTACCAAGAGTACCTTTTTGGTGTAGAATTAAACGATGTTTATGTTCACTTGGAGTTTTGACTAATAATTCCACCCTAAAAAAAATTATATTGAATAATACGTTGTATGAATCGTGTAACTACCGCCCTCTATGAGAGTTAGTTATAAAAACAAATTCATGGGATATATCAGCTTCCAAAACATATTCGTATGAAATTTCATTACAATGGTGCCAGTAGTTTAGGCAAAATCGTAAGAAATGTGTAATTTTTTATTTTCTTCAACGCCCTTTATCTTGAAAACGGATGGCGTTAGAAAAAAATTTTACTAAGCAAACCCCAATTATTTTTCAGTTTTTCACCTATCCTAGAGACGATGTTACCTTTTTTTGAAACACCCTGTATAATCTTCTTTTCTTGTTTGTTCATAGGAGTTCACTGTCTAGGATCAGAACCAGATGTTTGACCTCTTCCTTCATTAAACCTCGCTCCAATCTAGGTTTTGAGTTTTCTTGACTTAGTGAAGACTAACAAGATTGTTTTGGTGGAGATGATATCAGCTAGTTGTATAGTTAATACCTATTTGTACTATGTTACAAAGGGTATTCTTGTATTTTCCCTGTACTGTTATGACAAAGTCATCGGCATTTCGTTAGAAGGATACTCTTAGGACAGACAAATAACACAGAAGTTCGTCAACCCTCAGACTCCACATTAACGGGGATGATACTCCTCCCTGTGTAAATCACCTCTTCTATTTTCTATTTAAAACTCATTTGAAAGCCTCATGTGCATTATTGTGAGAAGAAAACAAGCATACTACAGTTTCTTGGTTGTTTGAGGCAACTATATTGTTATCGTATTATGATTTGATTTTAAAATATATCCATATTTTTCAGAGTCATGTAATTTCGTTTCAGAACTCACCCTTTGCTTCGAAAATCAATCACAATAAAAGTTTGTAATTTCGCCCGAAGAAGGTGATAAATTATTCTAGTATAGGTTATTTCGTCAAGAAACCTTATCAGGTATAAAATTCGACATGTAGTCTGGCCAAAACTCTTACTTTTTTCAGTTGATTCATTAGGCAATTCTGTTCATACTTTAGGCACAGTATAGGAACGAACCAGTATGTTATCTCGTGACGTCACACTCCCGAGTTCTCTGTGACCTACAACGTCGTTCGGATGAGTATTTCTTCCGGCGGCCAGTGCTGTGCTGCGACCCAACCATAGGGCAAGTGGTGAATTTACGAATAACATTACTTATTATACAGGGTTATATTTTTACGGCTTTTCGGACAAACAAACATTATTATTTTTATAGTTCATAAGCATTTTTTTGCAATGGATACCATTACCGGGTAGTGTGTGTGTAAACCAATAAATATTTTGTATGAGACTATTGTTTTATTCACTCAATAGTGTACTGTTTTACAATATTTATGAAAAAACACTTAACACGTTCAAGTCATTTTAAAACTTATGCTACCTACGCCTATGGAAAAGTAAAATGAATCGTAAAGCGATCCGTTCAAGGTCATCAAAAGCTCTGACAATTTATGAATGAAATTTATGATAGAAATACTACTGGTTCGTTCCTATACTGTGCTTTAGGAGTGTCTATTCACTAAGAAGTGAGAGCTCCTGAGAGAGTAAACTATATAAGAGTTTACGTGCGTATGCACGTAAGCTGTCTCTTTGGTTTAATGACGGTATTTACAATTTTGAGAGGGCACGCATGCGCACTTTACAACAGTTTTCTTTCTTAAGAGCTCTAACTTCTTAGTCCATAGACAGACACCCCGGATCACTCAACATAATTCCGTTATTTCTTCTTGTTACCTAACTTTTGGCAATTAAAGTTGCAGTTTTCCAATTCACGCGGCCTTTTTTTCAATAAATTAACGAATGATATCTTTTAAAACATAAGGTCGACATAAATTTTATCTGTTACTTTTGACAATTCAGTTGTCATATTTTGAAAACAATTCTTAACATATGCCATTGATTTTGAGGTTAAGTGTCAAATAACATTCAACAAATATAAGACATACGTGAAACAGCAGAATACGTCACCGATTATGACATAACGGCAAAGGATGGTTGAACAAACTATATTAGTATTAGCAATAAAAAGCGTTTTCGATTATTTACTTTTGGCTGCTAGTAGCAGCTCGTAGTGACTGAACTCCGTTCGTTTATTACCGGGCGTGACGCCTAGTCTTACCTTCCCCTTGCCCCTCAAGCACATACCGAAAAGTATGAGCTTCAAGCCAAGGACATTAAATATTTGACGTTTGTCCGGTTTGACGTTTATTTAAAGGTTAAGATTGTGCCGATTACGATTTAATACGATTTAAACCTTACTAAAAATATCTAAATATGCAAAACTCTATTATTAAAAACATTATAATTGAAAACTGTTCTTCTAACAACACAGGAGATTCATTGGCATTGGCACATGTCAGGTGGTTTTGAGAATCCTAAAAAATCGTGTTCGATTTGCTCAAAAGTCGTGACGACTAAGGCGTCACGCACAAGTGCTTGAAGCCCAAATAAACGAAAGCAACAATAGTTTCATTATTGAATGACAGTTTTTCTATCACTGAAAATTTTCACGCCTGTGGTCGATTTTTTAGCTGCTTCAGTTTGCTCAGATCAGTCGATATTGGAAGGACGATAGTAAACTAGACATAGTTCCCGTGTTCACACTTGAGTGGCTTGTACTTTTCCGAAGGTTTCATTTATAAGACATTTCGGTGCAAATAAAACTAAACTGTCACTGCAAAGATAATCAATTGAAGAACATCCAATTTCAAAGATATTTTGACATTTTATTATTTTCGCCTATTTCAACCTAATTGGATTTTGTGCCAAAACTTTCGAGACAAACTTTATAGTTTACAATTTTTTTATTCAGTTTTCCACAATAATCTAGCAATTGATTTAAATTCAATGATTAGATTCGGTTTGTAATCTCTAATTCGATGTGCGTGTTTGGATGTCAATTTTAAGTGAATTCAATGAAAAGATATGACAGGTCACGAACGTCGGCTATAAGTATTATTAACACAAAACTTTCGTAAAAAGCATTTTGATCTAAAAGATATATTAATTATTAGAATAACTTTTTGAATGAAACTAACTGTTTCTGATTAAATCCACTTTAATAAAAAAATATATGATAATTCTAAATGATTGAGAATATTTAATATAAATATGATCATCAGAATGACAGAAGTTACATTTAATATAATGCTTACTTTATGTTCAACATTTTGACTAGACCAAATAGTTACCTATCTTGTGATTGACTTATGCCCACTTGCACTGTATTCGCTAACTCACTGTTTAAAATAACACACTGTTAAAATTTAACTAATCGATTAAATTGCAATCACTTGCACCGTAATTTAAGGGTTCTTGGTTAAAATAAGCTTATCAATCTGGGGAAGTTTTGCTAAATTACAATCGGTTGGCACTAACACCTAACTTCAGTCTCGTCAGACAATGAATGATATTTTGAGGTAAGATTTCGGATATAAAAAATTAGAATAACTGGTGGTTGTGTGTAGGGCGAATAATTAGAAACAAATATTTACCAATACTTTAAATTATTAGAATTTTAACAAAAAAATAACCGTACTAGTCGATTTCTTGCCCAAATATACCCCATTTGGCCATTTAAACTCCTCTATTTAAAATTTGCCCCTGAAACGATTGATAGTACCTAATTGTAAAGCTCTTGCTCTTGAATTGTTTTCAATAATTTTACTTTGACAATTTATAAACTAATAACTGAAACAAATGTTCCCAGTAAAAGGGTCTTTTGAGGGTGCTACCTTAAAATTTCAGTTGAATATTCATAGATTTGTGGTATTTACAATATATCCCTATCATCCTCCAGGAAAATGTCTGCCTCCAAAAAATCCTTAGACGCACCGAGTTATTTTTTGACGTTAGTCACATCAGTTTTGTGTGTTTTTAGGTTAGAATTCATACTACTGTGGTTTATATACGATTTAAGCCTCCAAAATCGGTGGCTTAGTTTAAATGTGGCTTAAAAGAGTTTAGCCGTGGCTTAAATTGCGATGCAAGCGATGCATTTAACCAATAGTTAAATTTTAAACTACTGTTATAGTGACGGTGCAAGTGGCCATTAATATAAAATATATCCCCTCCTAAGTTGGAATCATATGAAAAACTTTTGTATTATTAATTTTAGGAAGAAAAGTTATTCTCCATAAAAAGCTCTGCATTATCTAAAACCTATAATACAGTAATCAAATATCAAATTTTGTCAAAAAATATGAGTTTCACTCAAGAGGAAAGTACCTTTAAATTTGACAATATCGAAAAAAGTTGATCAAAATAAAAAACCACGATTAAATATATAATTACATTCATTTAAATTGAAGCTTCAGATTATTTTATTCCATCCTATTAATGTTAGAAACAAACAAATTTAATGTTTACTCATACTAATGGTTTGATTCATCTATTTTTAGTAACACTTTAAGATATTGTCAAATTTAAAGGTAGATACTTTTCTCTTGAGTAAAACTCATATTTTTTGACAAACCTCGTATACGACTAAAAATTTTGATATCTGATGACTGTATTATAGGTTTTATAGTTTGGCAAGTTTATCTGAAACTACGGGGCATCGGTAAGAGGCGGGGAAACATGGCGGTATCTGTCATAAATGTACAAATGGCGTACGGTACCTATTTTACCAAGTAAAACTGAAAAAACAAAGGTTATTGACAATACCAACGCCACTGGATAAATCAATATCAGTCAATTGAGGAAGTGAGAGAGAAGAACACACGCACGCGCTTGCCAATAAGAAGTCACCTTTCGATAAAAATCACCAATTATGTAATTCGGAGGGTGTGGTAATTATGGTTTTCGTACAAAGCTGCCAGAGCTTGAAGAAGCCTATAACAAATTTGGAAAAGTGCTCATCTTTTAAGATTCGTAAATTGAAAAAATAATGTTAGTAGAAAAAATCCAAGGAAACAAGCACATCAAAGAATTAACGCTCAATCATATTTTTAATATTGTAAATAATAAAAAGCCCCTTTTCTAATTATTATCATTACATACTTAGCACTTTAGCTTTTGCATAGTTAAACGTGGCAATATCGAATGTTTTCGACTGCATACCTTTCATGGCTTCAGATAAACTTGCCAAAGTATAGATAATGCAGAACTTTTTATGAAGAATAACTCTTTCTGGATATATTTTTCCCTTTTAAGAGTGCAATTATATAGGAAACCAAGGAAAACTACATCTGCTGATCTTTACAATACAATGTTTACTTAAGAATACAATTTAATAGTGGAGAGCTTCCTAGATTTATCTGTCCATTGACGACTTCATATTGTGGGTTGTGGGTCACTTAAGTGTCTTATAGGTAATTCTTTTTAATCTAGTGCTTGTTTCTTATCTGGATGTTCGAAGGTGTTCATTGTGTCTAATTTAAAAATTTCGAATGGATTGACCAATGCATTTCAGCCGAACGAAGTCAAATTTGTTTCCAATGTTAAAAAGAGAAATTTCCAATAATCAATTACCTGCGTTATCGGGATAGTATCATAAGTTTTTATCCAGGTTTTCATATGATTTATCATTGGAATTGTTCTTAATCGATGCATACTTAGATACAAAACATCACAAAACTGATTTAGACATATTTTAAAACAAAAACAATCACATCATCAACAAAAAGTAACACCAAACATTTCCGAAATAAGCAAAAAAGCAAAAAAATCCTTTCTGGAGCGTGCACTTCACTGGATCCTATTCTTTGTACACTATAATATTGTTAGAATGTCAAACAATAAAATATTTTATTCCACGTTTTACGAAGAATATGATACTGTGAATGGACCTTAAGAAATTTGAAATTTGTTGTCTTTAACTTCAAATTATTGTTGATTTTATAGTGGTAAAATTTTTTCGTAGTATCATAAATGGACCAGCATTTTTTAAAACCTAAATCATTCTTGATAACGGTAGCTGGAGCGCTACCGAAACGTTGAATTAGAAATATAGAGATTAGATTAGGATTGGAGTGGCTCTTTGTTCTCCTCCTCCCTATATTTTGAGCTCCATATCTAGCATTATTCTTTTTATTAGACTTATTAGCATGTATAACGCCTCTTTTGCGTAGCTCTCTGCCCTCGGTTTTTCTTCTCCAAATAAGTGAAACCACACCCTTGCTAGACCTTCGCACTCATAGAGTATGTGTTCCGCGGTTTCATCTTCTTCCTGGCAGAACCTGCATAGGATGTCATTTGCTAGGCCAATTGTGTTCATATGTATCCTCAGCCTACAATGTCCGGTCATCCTCGTCGTTTCTCGACTTTGACATAGTAGTTTGTGTGACAGTCTTGTCGAAGGGCCCTTATGGAATAATTTGGGCCTTTGTCTTGGTGTTTCATACCAACAGCGCAACGCCTGGTTGTTTACCATTTGTGGATGTTCTCTTTACTTAGGCATTTAGCAATTCCACAGGAAGGTTCTGGCCCTATCATGACCTCCGTTGCTCTCTGCTTGGCTAGTTCATCGGCCTTTCCATTGCCTTTTATTCCTTGGTGACCTGGTACCTAGGGCTAGGGTCACTCTATTATTACTACCTAGTCTGTTGAAGGCCTTGCAACACTCCCACGCCAGATTTGATGTTATCCGATATGAACGTATCGCCTTAGTGCTGTTTGGCTGTCGGAGTAGATGGTAACAATGGCTATCCATCCCCCGTCTTATCACCTCTTCTGCACAGTATTGCATTACCATTACCTCTGCCTGAAAGACAATAGCATGTTTCCATAGGCTTAGAGAGATCATGATCTTCTCTTGTACCCCATTAAAAATATAAAAAAGATTGTGGTTTGATTTTCTAAGAAATCAACAAAAAAAATGAAGAACACACCACAAGGAACATACAGAAGGAATTCTGTAATACTTGCAGTCGTAGTATGTTGTCAAGGTTTCTTCTTTCCATGCACCGTTGTATATATGCAGCTCTTGCTTTTTCACCCATGTTATCCGCGTTAATTTTTTCGGATCCGTGTTATTTCCATTTTTTGTTTTCTTTGTTACTATCGACCTTTACTATTATTCCTTCCCATTTTTCCTTAGAATTTTTCCCACTGTTTTTTTAAACTGATCAATGATTTTGTCTTCTTTTTTCCTTTCCTGTAAATTCCATAGTTTTCTCATGTTCCGTTCGCTAAATCTTTTTTCTATGAATTTTACTTTGACTTTTACTATATTTCTTTTTTATTCCACATATATCTTCAACAACTTTTATTAATGTCTTTATAAAGTAATAGACTAGTTGTTGAAATAATCTATCAAATATTAGAATTTAGAAGTTTATCTTGTATTGATATCTGAAAGTCTTAGTTTCTCTCTTAATGGAGAAAACATCAATTAAAAAAGTTTTAGATTGATAGTAGATTAAAAAGAAATAAAATTTTTCCTACAATTAGCGATGTTGTATTTTAACGAATAAAACTTCAATCAAATGCAATTTGTATAAAACATTTGGTAGCAAAACAACTATAGACATTACTCCTATACCCCTAATTAAATTTATAATAATGAAATATACCTACTCACTACACCAGAAAACTTTTTAATTCGATTAAAAATGTATGAAAGCAAACCGAAGCGTATTTCGGGGACTAAATACCGAAAGAAACATCAAATACTTTAGGAAGCGGCCCTGACGTAACGTGTTACCAGTTTAAGGTCAGGTATTTCTGGTCATGAAAATCAGAAAATGCCGGATTTAAAGAAAACACAATGTAAGATTATCAATAACCAATAAAGCTCGAACATTTTCTTTATATTTGTTTTGTTTGTTAACAAAAAACTGTCTACGCCTCATAGAACAAGTTATACAATGGAAATTATATCTAAAAAAGTTAACAAAAGGGAATGAATAATAATAGTCTAAGAGCTGGCACCAATTTTAAGGTAGGTATTTATGGCAGGTTAACAACTTATCTTATCTCCTATTAAACCCCAACACGGAATTGCAGACCTTCCTGGTGAGTATTGGGGCTAAATCAACCCCTGAATTTTTAATGATGTCAATTTTTTTCCCAAAAGTATTTTCATACATTGAATAAGCAAGGCGATTAAGTCAGGATTTTAACCTTGCCGGTGACACCTACGGCCTAACGACTTCGACAATTGCGGAACTAGCCAAACGTTACACCCATGCTCAATCCCTTAAGAGATGGGACGGAATCAAAGGATGCAGTCTTGCCAGGATCACCCTGGGCGACCCTGGGAAGCTGGCGCCGACCAGGCGACCATGGCGATGACCAGGAAAAACCTACTCTGACTGGCCTACTCTGACTGGCCACTGTCAACTAAGGAAACACCTCCATACTATGGGGCTAGTGAACACAGGATGTGTGAAGAGAGCGTTTATTGGCAGCTGAAGATTAATTCAATTCTGACGTGGAATGATTTAAATTTATGTTATTGTAATCATTTATTTCTTTAATACGTGAATTTAGTAGTTTTAATATGAAAAGAAAGTATACCTATATTATTTATATCACAATTTTTTAGTTGAAATGCCGTCCCAAAAAATAGCAATTTTTCAAATTTTTCAATGCTGTGGCAAAAATATTGTTCCTATAGTAGTTATTTTTCTTCTTCCGGCACTAAAACCGCATCTGTAATATGGGTTTGACATTTGCAAAACGTCACTGAATACTAGTGTTAAAAGTCACATCTCGTTTATCATTTGTTTCTCAAACATCAAATCAAGTGTATCTTGTGTAATTGATATTTAATATTTCGTGATAACTTTGTAGTTCTGTGCCATTTGATTTTTCAATGAAATAGTAGTTTACCTAACTAGTGCAGAAAGTGATACTTTTCCGCACGCTATTGCAGATGGCCGAACGACGCCTTGGCGAGTTTGGCCAGCAATC